>JBBBDQ010000886.1:107500-322500 GCA_037127315.1 Ascarosepion bandense | reverse complement strand
TGAACCTTTGAGGCATAATAACAAGAAATTTTTGTTAGTGGGGACGTCAAGGTGAGGCTTTTGATTGAAAAAAGATTGTTGATATAACAAAAATTGGAAGAGGGACTATCATGCCTGGGGAGTGTTTCACTTCTGAAGAAGTAGGAAGCTTTGTAAGAGTTTATGTTATTATGAAAAAAAAAAAGGATTATTCTGAAATATTGGATGACAAATTGAAAGTGTCTGCTAGAAATTTGAAACTGAAGCATAGTTGGAGCTTTATTCATGGCAATGATTCAAAACATACTTTGAAATTAGTCCCAGAATATAAATAGGGATAAGAATATATCTTTTACCTTGGCCTTCACAGAGTCCCAACATGAATTCAATTGGAAACTTATGGGATGAATTGAAAAGACATGTAAGAGCATGAAAACCAAGTAATCTGCAACAAATTGAACATTATGCACGTGAGGTGTGGCAGAATATCTTTGTAGTGAAAATTACTAAAAAAAAGGAGAATAAATTAAAACTCAAAAAGGAAATACAATTAGCTATTTATTTTCTCATGCCAATAATTTTGTCCATGCAGTTATTTTTCAATATTAAATAACAATTCAATGACAAAATTGAAGAAAACTATGTGATACATTTTGTCCTCTGAAAGGTTTTTATCAAAACAAAGAAATGTTCTTATTGGTGGAAATATATGTAGGAGGAAGGAGAAAAATAAATGTAAGCAATGGTTATTGAGAACACTAAAAAGAAGTGTATATATATATATATATATATATATATATATATAAGCATGCGGTGGCGATATAGAAGAATCCAAAGGAATATCCTGTACACAGTGGTAAGATAACTCTCTAAGAGAGCTCTAAATATATATGTATATCAATACATATAGAGCAAATATAAGAAAAATTAATGCAGCCACGTTATTTCATGGTAAATCGGAAGTATAGGCCTATTTCAAGTATCATCAGCTTTCGTCTTTATTGTCCAATGAATTTTATTTGTGTAAAATCCTTTGTACAATGATGGTTCGCCTGAAATAGGCCTATACTTCCAATTTACCATGAAATAATGTGTCTGCCTTAATTTTTCTTATATAGCTAAATCCATTGCTAGGAAGGTTGGTTCACTGTATCGGGCCAGGAAGTTTTTTTCCACCTGAATCAATTTTGCACATACTCAAATCAACCAACCGACCATGTATGGAATACTGTTGTCATCTCTGGTCAGGCATCTCTGCTGTTCATCTCAGTGTTCTTGACAGGCTCCAGAGGAGAATCTGTAATGTGATTGGTCCCAACCTGGCAGCTCAACTCCAGCTACTTTCTCATCAACAGGATGTGGCTTTCCTCTGTCTCTTCTATAAATATTTTCATGAGTTCTGCTCTTACAAACTTGGGTCACTGGTGCCCCTCCACAAAAATTTACTCTGGCAACCAGACTGGCAACAAGGTCTCACACTTTTACATTTAGATCAACTAAATGCAGGCAACAATTCTATTCCAGCAGCTTTTTTTCTTGCACTTCCCGCCTGTGGAACTCCCTTCCATATACTTACTTTCCCTACTGACTATAACTTCCAGGAATTTAAATGCAAAGTCAATTCCCATCTCTTATCTACTTAACTCCAGTCCTTTCTATGTCACTCTGTGTATTTTGTTCTTTTCCCTTCTCTCTACCTTTGCAATTGTCTTCACTTCTGTGTTCACATCCTTCTCTTACCCTTTCTCTTTCATCCCCAGTAGCTGGTTCATCTTTGTCTTCACTCTCCTCCTGCCTCTTTTATGTAACCCCCTGCACATCAGTGGAGTTAGTGCCTTGTTTGGGATGAAATTATTAATATATATATATATATATATATACATACATACATATATATATATATATATATATATATATATACATACATACATACATATATATATATATATATATATATATATATATATATATATATTGAGATTTTATCAAAGCAAAGGTTTTCCTTTTGTCTTTATATACATACATACAGGCTATGCCAAAAAATGTACTCACTTTTTGACTTCATTATCAGTTATGAATATTTACAGACATGCCTAGAAATTCATTTGTTGAGATTCTTTGAAAGTCAATAAACATTAATATTCCTTAAGTTTAGCATTAATCTTCTTTACAAGTCAATAAATACTCTGTCATGGTCAGCAGAGTTTTATTAATAAGAGTGCTCAGTAGATAATTATATCAATAAATAAATATTTCACAATATAGCCAACTAAAAGTTTTGTGATGGTACTTTGAACATTTTATTTAATGTTTCTATGATTTGGCCCATTTTTTTCTCTTTTTTTTCTTTTTTGTTTTAATCATTTCACCCCAAGCAAAGCATTCCACTGCCACTATTGCACATGGGGCTACATAGGGGAAGGTAAAGAGAAAGAGTGGTTAGATATAGGAAATATAGGAAATGTCCAAAGGAGGGTGAAAGATGGGTAAGGATACCGAGGTTGGGGGTTGGGTAGATGGGAAGAGTGTTTGAAAGAATGGATGCAAGTTAGTGTGTTAGGATGTGTCTATTGACTTTACATTTAAACTCCTGGAGATTGTAGCCGTCAGGGAAGCAATCATGTGGAAGGGAATTCCACAGTCAAGAAGTGCAAGAAAAGAAACTGTTTGAGTAGAAGATGTGGTTGCATTTTATTGGTTTCGCTGTAAAAGGGTGGGATCTAGTTGCTAATCGTGAAAATTCATACCTAGGGGGCACCAGTGATCTAAGTTCATTGGAGCAGAAGCCGTGAAAGTATTTCTTCTGGAGAGAATTTGGATATAAATGTTCTACAATTAGAAAACAAAAAGAAAACACCATTCTTCAAGCAGATATGTGAAGATGTGATACCTGAAAAAAAGATAAAATAATACCTCCTGACACATGAAAGTGGGACACTCAAAAAGTGCAATGCATTCATATACACACAAAATATTTGATAATGAATTATGAAAGCCAGAGGCACTAAGAAGACATTAGGTAACACATCACTCAATAAGTCCTGGACCTGACACATAGATGGCAATACTGTCAAAAAAAATAAATATGATTTTTATGAAGTACTGACCTTCAATGGCGTGTGATAAAATTTGGACCCATTCAGATTATTAGTTTACAAATTACAGTTATTTAAATGAATCTACTGTTGCAAATTTTCAAAACAATGGAAAAATCTGAATTACATGTGTTGATAAAGCATTGCTTTCTGATAAAAAAGTACTGTTCAAGCAAAGCAATAACTTGTTAAGTTAGTCAAACTCTACTACATCAGAAACAATGAATAAAAGCTAGTATACTGACTTTAAACATGGTTGTACATACACAAATAATGCTGAATACTCAGGTTACCTGCAATCAGCAGTTGTCCTGGAAAACAGCAAAAAATTCCCAAAAATCATTTTGGCCAATCATAAATTAAAGTTACTTGAGATAGCAGAGAAGTTGAATATATTGTAGGACAGTGTATTCACCATTTTCCATGAACATTTGTTAATGAGAAAGCTGTGTTCAAAGTGGGTGCTGGATTTACTCACAATCAAAAACAACAATGTATCAACAATTCAGAGCATTGTTTGCAACTGTTTCAACACAACAAGGAGAAGTTATGGCATAAATATGTGACAATAAATGAAACATGGATCCATCACTTCACTTCAGAGTCAAAGTGGCAGCAGTGAACAGCAGCAGGTGAAAGCTGTCTAAAGCAGCCAAAGATGCAAATATCAGCATGCAAGGTTTTGGTCTTCGTATTTTGGAATGCACAAGGTATTTTGTTCATCAATTACCTTGATAAAGAAAGAACCATCAATAGCAAATATTATATAGCATTATTGGTGCATTTGAAAGAAGAAATTGCCAAAAATAGCCGCAAATGAGAAAGTAAAAAATGAATTTCACCAGAACAACACACCGTGTCACAAGTCGATCACAACAAGGGCAAAACTACATGAATTGCACTTTGAATTGCTTCTGCATCCACTCTATTCTCCAGATCTAGTTCCCAGTGACTACTGATCACAGGCGGAAAGCACGAAAAAAGAAGCTGCTGGAATATAATTGTCACCTGCATTTGATTGATCTAACTGTAAAAGGGTAAGATCAGTATATTTCTTAAGCTTGTCAACTTCTTTGATATCATGATCACCAAGAAGAGTCACATCAATAGGGAGGCATTTTATTTTATTCTTTGTTTTTTTTTTTGGTGTGGGGAAGTGGGTTCAGTGATGGTGATATCTGGTTTTTGTTTGAATGTTGAAATCCAACAAGATCTTGACTTGGTCATTTTCAATCACTTCTGGCTTTTAAAGTACCATTTCTTGTCAACTTTAAGTCCATATTTCCTACATAGGCATCAGTGCAGATGAGACACCATAAAATGGTGTCTCATCTGCACTGATGTCTATGTAGGAAATATGGATGCTTACATTCTTTCTGTGCAAACATTCTGCTTGCACTAATGATGTAGGTGGCATTTTCCACATTTATTTCACACATTTGTACAAATTCACTTAGTAGATGTGATTCTAGACAGTATCCATATTCAGTTTTATTCTTAGTGTTGTAGTATCATATGCAAATTAATAGGCAAGTATAAATAGCTGGAGAGATAAACAGAAAACTCTGTTGTCACAAAGGACATGGAGAGTTGTGCTACAACTACCACTACGCTCAAAGAAATGTGAAACATAAAAATTGTATATTATTATTTTTATATAGTACAGTATTATTATAATTATTCATTATCAGTCATTTAATCCACATTGTTGCAGATTGTGCATCAACATGAAATATTATTTTATGTTAATTTTTTCAGTCTACACTTCCATGCTGGCTCAAGACACATTGGAAGAGAGTGCTTGGAGATTTTTCCAAAGTAAATTGCTTGTTCTTTTTGTGGTAGACTAGTTGCCAACCAAAGCTACATGATCTAATCTGTCCTGTTATTAATAAGTACTAAGCTGGAAACACATTGGAGTAATGGATAGCAGCCCAGAATGAGGAGTTGGAGAACAGAGTTCAAATTCCAGTCGAATTCATTACATTCATTTATGTACTAATACCTTTGGAAAAGGTAAGAATCCATCTCTTTTCCCTCCAGTTATGGGAAAATAACAGGACAGACCGAGTTCTATTGTCTTGGGTTGCAACTAATCTAAGAAAAGAAACCTCTGCATTCAAAATCAGCTTAGAGAGGATTAATAGCAAGACAGACTGAATTATATTGTCTTGGTTGTAATGATTATAATATTGTATTTTATTATCATAACTTGTATTATTATACATAATTTGATATGATATCTTAATAAAATATAATTATTATTGTTATGTTGGCTTATTATTATACAGTATCATATTGCAATATATAATTTTATATTTCTTATATATATATATATATATATATATATATTTTCCAATATAATGCCAAAGACTACATTCATTCATTCATTGTCATTGTAATAATCCAGGTGGAGATTTTGATGTAAATATTATTATCTGTTTACAGAGCAAATCAAACGTATCAAATTTGATTAAAATTGGACCACTCCTTCTATAACTCGATTTTTTTGATTATCAATATTTATTGGGGGGTACCTGGACACAAAACCTAGCTAAAAACACTCGCAGACACTTATAGTACAACTGTGTAAATTTTCAAGGAAATCGGTTCAGCCGTTTTGGAGTCTATAGGTAATGGCTACACACAGACAAAGTTCCATTTATAAATAAGTTTAGATTATAACTGTCACTGTTAAATTTCCTTATTATTAGTATTATTATTGTATCAGTAGTTATATAACTGTTAGTTCTCCTTTCTTTCAAATGTGTTCATCATCTTTTTCTTTTCCTCTGTTACCATAATATACTTCACAGTGTGCGCAGTGGATAATGTTAGTTAAGTTACACACAAAAAACTTCAAATGTTGATGATTTTATACTTTTATACATTGTTTTTACCACCTTCTTTCGTAAGCGAAAATCTCCATGTTAGATCAAAATATAAAAAAAAAATGATTTAAAGAATGCTGTGGCATTTCTTTTCCAATAATTTATCTTTTTGTTACTTTCAATGCATTTATCAAAAATGATATTCCTGATTATTATCAAATGAATAAAAAACTTTAAAATAAATAAAAAATGACCATAATAATAATAATAATAATAATAAAAGAGGCAAGAAAGAACTTAAGAAAAAAAAATCTTGAATGAATGTTAAGAAAAATGGTATAAGTATTCCAGAATTAGTAGGTATTGAAATTCTATATTCTATAAAGAGTTTAGTCTAATTTCTCACTCATTTCCTGTGTTGATCAGTTAAAGAAATAAAAAAAATTGTTCTTTGCTAGGGCAAATGGAGGAACCACATGAAAGGGAAGGTGAAAGAAAGTAAGTAGTCTTATTTTTTTTTTTTTTTCACTCCCACTGCAAATTTTTTCCCAACTCATTCACACTGTGTCCCAACCTGCCGTATACCCATGCCATTTTCCTCAGTTCCTCTTTTACTTCTTTGCAATTTTCATTTTATATTCAAGAAATATTTTGTTTTGCATTTCTTGGGATATACTATTCAACTCATATAATAAGAGGGTGCAGAAAAATTCATAATCCGACCCACTTTAAAAATCTAATCAAATGACCAATGAAAGACATTTTCTTGGTCAAACTAGTAATTTTTTACCCCCATATATGAGTGTGTACAGATATATTTTAATACTTAAAAATATATATCTAATTTGGAGTATTAAAAATGAAAATTTAAAACATAGAATATCATGGAAATGTTCTACCACCCCAAATCCTTTTATTATATGATTAATTTTTTATGACTTATCAACCCAGCATAGGTCATTTAAAGCCAGAAAATATTTCTAAATTTTTTACATTGTAATGATTTAGTAATACAAGTCTTACTAATTAACCCATAACTGGGGGAAAAGAAGAGGTGTATTCATATATTTCTCAAAGGTATTTGCACTAAGTGAATATAGCAATGTGTTGTGGTGCAGTGGATATTGGCTTGGGACGAGATTTGTGTTGTGGTGCAGTGGATATCAGTTTGGAACGAGAAATCGGGGAGCCGAGTTCGAATTCCAGTTGCATTCATTGCATTCACTTATGCACAAATACCCTTGGGAAAGGTATTAATCTGCCCATTCCTTCCAGTTATGGGTTAAATAACAGGACAGATTGGGTTCTATAGCCTTGGCTGGCAACCAGTCTACCAAAGAAAGCAATGGAAACCTACTGCAGGATAATCTTCTGCCCAGTCAGTCATGTCTCTTTCAAGACATGATCGCCCAAGCGTGTTTCACGTATGGCACTTAACTGACTGACTGAATATAACAAATGCATTAAGAATTGGAACTTGGCTCTCCAGTTAACAATTTTAAACTATTATACATTACACTATCCACACATCAAAGCTTGTGGCACCTGCTATTCTTGAATAGATATCCATCTAGGTACTGACCAGGCTCAAGTTTGCTTAACTTCAGGGATCATTCATGAACTATTGTTTCAACATGATGCAGCTGTAATCCCTATTTATTCTAGTAGTAAAAGAAAAAAATAATTAAAATTATAAAAGTCTTTGTAACCAAAGACTTTTAGATAATTTAAAAATGTTTATAGCAAACTCAATGGGAATTTGAACTTGGCTCTCTGATTAACAATTCTAAGCTATTATCCATTACACCACCCACACATCCAAGCTTTTAGATAATTAAAAAATTTATTAAATCTAGAAAGAAAGACACTTGTACACATACAAGAAAAACATAATAAAAAATAAATAAAATATCAAGTTTATTTTGTTCAATAAAGCATATACTTTTGTGTGTGTATATATATATATATATATATATATAAATAATCTTTCATTTTAATATATATATATATATATATATATATATGAAAATCTAAGAGTGAGCCAACAATCTACCATGGTTTCGCTTAACAGCTC
This sequence comes from Ascarosepion bandense, assembly GCA_037127315.1. Lineage (NCBI taxonomy): Eukaryota > Metazoa > Mollusca > Cephalopoda > Sepiida > Sepiidae > Ascarosepion > Ascarosepion bandense. The sequence goes on along the minus strand of JBBBDQ010000886.1, from coordinate 314,521 downwards.
GTCAGGGAAATTTCCCTGACGAGCTATTAAGCGAAACCATGTTAGGTTGTTGGCTCGCTCTTAGATTTTCTTTTTTGTTTGCTCTACTTTCGCTTTGAGTGCTTTGTGTGCTCTGCTTTCATATCAAGCTATTTATTGTTAAGGTTTTCATCTTGGGTTTTTTTTTCTTTCTTACGAATGCTTGACTTTTTGTTCATTTGTTTCTTTTTTTCTTCCCTTTCTTTTCCCTATGGGTTCATTCCTGGTGGGTTTCAAGACGATTTCATTTGTAGTTTAATTATTGCCAGTCTTGACAGAATTAGTTGTTAATATTGGTATTATTACTATAATTAATATTACTATATATATATAGATATATATTAGTCATCCACATACAAGCCTGTTTTGCTGTATAACAGCTCATCAGTGTGGCTAGACACATCCACTTACTTCTGGACAGGATTGAAACTCGATCGATTTGGTGTCAGTCAGAGTCACTACACCGAAAGCCATAGGTGCATAGAATCATAGAAGGGAAATTTTAACGTGTCGTATATAAGCAGTGTATATATATATATATATATATATAAGAAGCACACAGAGACCATATGAAAGATATATATATATATATATATATATATATATATATCTTTCATATGGTCTTTGTGTGCTTCTTATAATCACTCAGTCAGTTAAGTGCCACACATGATACACTCTTGGGCGATCACATCTCTTTCAATCCATGACTCACTAGGCCAAAGATTTTCCCACAGAGTGGTTTCCAACCAAGGCCAGAGAAACCAACCTGATCTACTATTTAGGCCATAACTGGAGGTACAAGAGATTGGTTCTTACCTTTCCTATAAGTATTTTCATTTAAGTGAATGCAACAAATTCAACTGGAATTTGAATTCAGATCTTTGATTTTTCATTTTTAGCTCATATCCATTGGACCACAATGTACATCCTTCTTATATGTTGATTTAATAGTCTGATTAATAAAATTTGAGCAATAAAAAGACAACAATATCATAACAATATTGACAAAAATATTGTTAATATTTATTATATACTAGTAGGTCTTTTGACTAAATTGAAGCACAAAGAGAAATATTTAAGTTAGAATTTTGCAATATGGCTGTGTCATTTTTCCGTGAGATGAGTAAAAAACAAAGTGGGTTTCACTTTTCCAGGAAATATTGTTCTAGTTGATTTTTTCTCCTCATATGTTGTATAACTATAAGAAATTTGACTTGGCGTAAAAGTTTATTAGGATCAGGTTTGGGTAGAATTTATAGAAGGCTCTCTGTGAAAACTATATTCTCTGAGTAAATCCAAATTCATGTTTAATCCTTTTAATATGTAATTCTTTTTTAAAAATGTCTTTCAATTTCAATCTGTGTCTTTCTTGTTGGCTCTTAAATGCATACACTGAAGCATGCATCAGATGTCCAATCTACACACACATAATTGTGTATTTGTGTAGTAATCCCTTTTGTACGGGTTTCATTCAAGACAAGGCAATGGACTTAAATTTTTACGATATTTCTCTTGCCTTCATACAAGTAATTTCCTTTTTTACAGAGTGTGTATTAATTGTTCAAATAATCTGTGTATATACTCTATTAGCTGAACTATTAAACGTTATCAAGGCTGATTTTGTTTTTCTGAATATGTAAATTTATATTTTTGTATTTTTTTTCTCGGTATTGCTCAGTTATTGCTGATACTGATTTTACTGAATCTAAGCCTGTACTATCAAGGCTAGGAATCAAACTCACAATTACTGTGTCATTGAGTTTACAAACCGATGCTTTAATACACTAGCTTTATATAATCCTAGCAGATTAAAAACATTGTTACAGTGGAAACATGTTTATCAATAACTGAGCTGTACTAAAAAAGAACAAGACAAAATATCCTTAGACACTTTAATCTATACTTCATAAATTAAGGAAAGGGTTGATTTAAAAAATACCTGAAAGTTTGACAGATATCTGAATGAGACTGGATGGCTCAATAACCAAAACATTGTAATAATAACAAAGATAAGGACATTAGTCTAATTGTAACAAATATGTTATCATCACAGAAATTCATTAGATTATAGCCATATCATGTTGAAACACCAGCTCTTTTATGGTCACCAAAGTTAAGCAACACCGAGCCTGCACAGTACCCAGATGGGTGATCTCTTGGGAAAAGCAGGTTCTATAGGCTTGTATGTGTGGGTGATGTGACGGTCGTCTAGCAATCCATACATAGTGTGTTTGAAAGGACTGACAAAAGCCACATAATATGTAAAACAACATTTATTTCACATATAAATGCAGCCTTATGAAAACTTTCCTGGCACACTGATAGTGGCCGTCAACTAATGCCAGTGGCTAGTAGCAGGGAAAAAAACTATGTGTGACCATCCTCATTGCTGTCCGGAGCTGAAAAGGTCATTTAAGGCATTTGGCCTGAAAACAACGACTATGTATTCCTACGCCGGAGGTATATGGGAGCGGTCAACATTTTAAGCAGTATAGGGCAAGGAAGGGTACTAATTTGTCTGACAATATTATCTTAAGGGGGTGACAAAGCCACTGGTAATGAAATACATGGTTGGCTTTGCCGAGAAACGAACCTGCTGATTTCACAAAATGAGATCTGGTCACAACAAGAATTTACGCCTAATTTTTAGGGGTAACTTGGCGGCAGCCACAGATGATATAATGGATAAAAGCTCACAACTGGAAATCAGAGAATCAAGTTCTAGTTGGATTTGGTATATTCACTTCTGGGCAAATATCTGTGGGAAAGATATACCTTTGTGCACATTAATTGAAACAAAACAAATAATGTCTTCCTCGGATCTCTCACACTGATCATGTATACGTTATCTCTTGGTCTTGTTTTTCTCTTCCAACCACATTTTCCTTTATGTTTTGGACTGATGCATCCAGTTTGTTCCTTCGACTTGATGACATGACTGACACCAACAATATCTGTGAACTCTCTGTAAGGCTTTCCAGTCTGTTTGTGCAGTGCTACAATTTTTTTAATTCTTATTTGGAGTAACAGCCATCACAGACAATGACCATAGGACAAATAATCACCAGTTGAGACAATAGTATCTGGCCATGATAAGAATCTGATGCAATCACAGATGATGCAATATTTTCCAAGGCCAAAAAATTTTATTATGCACCCTGAAAATAGATTCATATTACTGCACACCACTGCCAATAACCTAATCTGAGGAAAAAATAGAAATCAATTACACCCTGTCACTCTAGTGAGTCTAAAATTGACTGTATCATGAAAGAATGGAAACTAAAGCAGTTGTTTCAATTAATTTACACAAGGGTGTATGAATCCACCTTCTCTCACTCCAGCTATGGGTTAATTAGTAAGACTTGTATCAGTAAATCATTATTATCTCCCCAAAATTCTTGCAATCCAACAATATTTTCTAGCTTTAAATAACCTGCAAAAAGTTAAAAGCAGTAAAAAAACAAATCAATCTGTTGTGGGATCTCCCCTTTGTATATGATAATGGATTCAACTGAGTATACATATACTCCTGCCATAGAGAGAACAGCAGTTGAGAGTTAACAGTTATAATAGAGATCCGTGTGAGTTATCGGAGAATACTGGAACTGATATGTAATTTACTGTGCTATACCAAAGTTACCCAGATATTACCGCATCAGAAGTCAGACTAGCTCTGAGCTCCACTCAGCTAAAATGATATACATGGATATACTATTTCCAATGACTTCTCTTCGAGACTTGTATATAGTTATTCCTGATTAATAGTATTCCTGGACTTACTAACCTGCGTTCAAGTTTGCATATTACGTTCAATATAACCTACTTTTCTATCTCAATATCTGTTTTTGTTGCTCTCAATATCTGTTTTCATTGTTCATTATTTTGTGCAGTTCTTAACCCAGAATCCACAACACAATCATAAATTCAGAAATTCATAGACTATATTTTATTGACACTATTTATACACTGACTACTACTCTTATCTTTGTTGTTGATATCACAGTGTTTTGACTGTTGGTACATCCTTCTTCAGGCATATGTGTGTAACCTACAGGAAATTCTGGACACTTTATTTAATCTATGGGGCTATACTTTTCTTGTTCCATTATTAATTTCTAGCGATGTCTATTTTTTTATTTATTTAGTAATTCTCAGTTATTGTTCACCCATTTCCACTGATTGCAAATACACACCACCCATCCCATGGATTGAATTCACAATCAAAAATTCAAAAACCAATGTTTAATCCACTAGTTCACTGTCCCATAGAGCACTGAGCTTGTGGGTTAAAACATTGGCTTGTGAATTTAGTTTGGGAAAAGAAATATTTTGCTACAGGGTTAACTTTCTTTTTTAAATGGGACAGAGGTAATCACAGAATCTCATGTCTACTTTACTATTGATGGGAGTTTCCTTTGAAACCTTTTTTAAGGTAATGGGGAAAGTTAACATATTAATTATATCATTATTTGGTTTACAAGTAGTTACTGTCAACTGTAGACAACTGCTTTCTCAGATCAATGGTTAAAAATAGCTTTGAGCAAGTGAAGCCTGTGGATCTTGGTAAACGTCATCCTTCTTCAAACCGTGTGGATTAGTATCACAGAATCACAAAGAACTGTACGTACTAAATAACAGAAGCCACATCACTTGAAAACTTTTAACAGCAGAATATGCTAAAATGAATAGCACTAACTTAACTCTAAGAAAAAATCATGACATGCTGATGTTCCACACTACTTTATACAAAAGGTTGGGAAGAAAACTCCCATCAGTAATGAAATGCATTAGCATAAAGTGGCAATATCAAAATACAAAACACAGTTAATAAAAAAGCAGGTTAACTAATTATCAATACTTTCTCATTAGAGCTCATTAAGGGATCAGAAATGTTGACAGCAGCTAAAATAAATACTGAAAATCAGATGTTATATATATATATATATATATATATATATATATATATATATATATATAATAAGGAAAATTCTTGAGAGTGCCACCATTGAATGTTATCAAAATATAAATCTATGCTTTGGTTTTTTTCTCAATGTCAGTTTTTCTGAAAGAATTAATACTTTCACAGACCAACATTTCTTTGCTGGGTTCTTTGTCTATATTTTATTTTATTTTTCACTAGTCCCCAGTCAGATACTGTCTTTCTTTCTCTTTTCTTTTTTTTTTTTCTTCTGCCGGCTGTATTTTAGTTACCTTGGTCTATAGGTCACACTGGCTATTTTATTGACCCTCCAACATCCACATTGCTACCACTTTCTGGCCAAAAAGTTAAAAATTTTTTTTCTTTTCAACTCACTGGCAGAAACAATGTGTGTTTTGGGATGGAATCAACTGTCTTGAATATTCTTAAAAGTAAGCCTTTTTTTTTGGCTTAATTTTAAACTTTTCATGCTTAATTGAATGATTGGTTTTGTTTTTTAGCTGAAATTTCTTTGACTGGACTTTAACTAAGTTAAAACTTAGCAAGCCACCAACCTACGTTTTTTTCTTCTTTTTTTTTTAATTGGAGCAGATAGACTAAACTATTGCTCAGTTCACACTCTACCCACGTCTATTGAACAGGTGAAGAGGCTCACCCCTTGTTCCCTGTTTAGGATGTGGTTTCCAGTTTTCTTTTCCAATCTTTTCACTCTTACGTAGCCCTCTGCACATCAGTGGTGTTACCGCCTTGCTCAGGGTGATATTTTTTTTTTTTTTGTTAATTGTATTACCCCGAGCAAGGTGGTAACCCCACTGATGTGCAGGGGGCTACGTAATAGTGAAAAGATCGGAAAAGAGAAAGCCAGAAACCATATCCTAAACAGGGAACAAGGGATGAGCCTCTTAACCTGTTCAATAGATATGGGTGGAGTGTGAACCAAGCGATAGATAGATCTATCTACTCCAATTGAAAAAAAAAAAGAAACAAAGTGAGAAGATTGGAAAAGAGAAAGCTGGAAACCATATCCTAAACAGGGAACAAGGGATGAGCCTCTACACCTGTTCAGTAGACATGGGTGGAGTATGAACCGGGCGATTGATATGATTAAAAAAAAAAACATATATGACCATGGATATGTTAAAAAAGCAAGTGAAAATGGTTAAATCCATCACTTCACTTTTTGAAGATATACAACACATACATCCATTTCATACCATAACAATCTTATCACAATCCAAACAATATTCATTTAAAAGAATAAAAACATTTTTGAATATTGTTCACTCATGTAACTTTTTAGCAAACTATGAATTAGGACACTTTGTATCCTCCACATGCTTTGACTGACCTTTCAACCACCTGATGAATGTTCTCAAATCTAAAAACTTTGATAAACCAATGACATCCTCACCTCTTTATATAAACTCATGCAGCATAATAAAACATTTATTGCCTTGATAAAGTCTACCAGAGAAGAAAACATGTTGACTAAGTATAGTTTTACTTCTTGTCTTTACACACACACACACACACATATATATACATATATATATTTATTATAAATTATCTTATAATCTTATAATTTATAATAAATATTCACAGCTCTATACATCATATATTGAGCACTGTTTTAAATTAATGTTTTGGACAGTGAAAAAAATTCTTTCTTCATTCTGTACTCACTCGGATATACATATGTATATATATATGAAAATGAATGTCTATTATGTTTAATCATGAGCTGTTCTAAATATTGTATTTTGGCTTTAATTTCAGGTGAAAATAAAAACAAAAATTCTCCAACATTTGGAAATTTTTAATATGTTGGTTCTAAGCTTTCGGCTCACATGAGCCATCTTCAGAGAGGTTACAGGGATGTTAACAATATATATATATATATATATATATATATATATATATATATATATATATATATATTATTATTATTAAAAATTAATAACAAACAACCTAGTCCAACACATTCTTAAGTAAAGCTTGCCTACAAAATTTGCCTGTGCAAGAAGTCTAACTGTGTAAATTTCCTGATTTCAGCTGGTTGTTTTTAATTTTCCTGTCTAAGAAAATGAAATAAAAAAAACAGGAACTCAAACAAGTATAAACACTAAAAATACAGTTCATTTAATCAGAAATAATGTTGGTTTAAATAATCCATTTATATTATAATTTAAGATATTTATATATATTGTAATTTAAGATTTATTTTATATATATATATATATATATATATATATATATATATATTGTAATTTAAAATTTATGTTATATATAAAATATATAAAAATATATATATATATATATATATATATATATACATATACATATATATATATATATATGGACCAGAAGGAGGACTACCACCACCTTTAAATTTGTTGTTTTTCCTTTTGGTTTTTACTTTTTTCAGTGCAGTCTTATTAATTTCACCCTAAACTTTCTGATTGACAAAAAAATTTGGAAAAATTTCAATATTTCAACAATTTTAGGGGTGGCTCAGTTTTTCATACAACATTATCGTAAATCGATCCTCCATTTTGGAACCACTCGCCGGTACAACATTATTACCACCTGTAAATTGGTTGATTATCAATTTGTTTACTTTTTTCAGTGCAATCTTATCGATTAAACCCTAAAGTTTCCAGCAAACCTGAAGAAGACTACCACCACCTTTAAATTTGTTGTTTTTCCTTTTTTTTTTTTCTTTTTTCAGTGCAGTCTTATTAATTTCACCCTAAACTTTCTGATTGACAAAAAAATTTGGAAAAATTTCAATATTTCAACAATTTTAGTGGGGCTCAGTTTTTCATACAATGTTATAGTAAATCAATCTACCATTTTGGAACCACTCGCTGGTACAACATTTACCACCACCTAAAAATTGGTTGATTATAAATTTTTTGACCTTTTTCAGCACAATCTTATCGATTAAATTCTAAACTTTTGATTGACAAAAAAATTTGCAAAAATTTCAACATTTAAACAATTTGGGGTGGTAAATCAATCCTGTACAATTAAACATTTTTGCTTGCGCACATTCAACAACTGAATCTTTTGCAAAATTTTTGAAAAAAGCCATTCTTGGAGTTTCCGAGGAAGATGCCATCATAAGAATGAAAGAAAATTTGAAAAAGACAAAAAACAAGAGCAACAACTCATACCAAAAAAACAAAAAACAAAGCAACCCCAATGCGTGTGGTTCCAAAATGGATGATCAATTTGCTATAATGTTGTATGAGTAAGTGAGAAACCCCACTAAAATTGTTTAAATATCAAAATTTTTTCAAATTTTTTTGATAATTAGAAACTTTATGTAATAACTGATAAGACTGCACTGAAAAAAGTAAAAAAACAATGAAAACCAACAAATTTAAAGGTGGCTGTAGTCTCTTTCAGGCCTGCCTAAATTATATATATATATATATATATATATATATATATATTGTAATTAAAGATTTATTTTAACATATCACCTGAAGAGGAACAGTTTTGTTCTGTTTTATATATATATATATATATATATATATATATATAATGAAAAGGAATTGTACAAATTTATAAATCCATTGATGATAATTTATTTCATGAATATATAAAAAATATTCATCCCATCTGACCGACATTTTTTACAAAAATGAATGGGTTAGATTTATCCAGATTGAAAAAAATGGGGGCAAGAAGGAAAAAGAAAAACAATTTGTTGATGAGAGCGGGAGTCAGATATACAATGTTAACTTTTGGACAACAATGTCATGGTTAGAATGTTGCTTTTACAAAGGCAGATGATAAAATGACCTTGGATTGAACTTTTGGGTTAAACATTTTTAAATACAGGGCAGTAAATTTAGGGGTTGTATTTTAAACAGATAAACTGAATTGTTAGATTTTTATATTAATTTTGACAGCAAAAACAGAAAAAGAAAAATAACTAAAAACATAAAAAGAAAAATAACACACCATTCTGCAAGTTATTCTATATAAATATCAGCCGATATTTTCTTAATCTAATAAACAAGCACTTTAACCAAAATAACCGCTAAAAAGAATTTTCAATAGAAAAACTCTGAAAATCAGTTATTCCTGCACCAAGAATATTCACAACATTATGAACTCACGCAACAACCAGTTATTCAGAAAGGAAGTTTATGATAAAGCACAAGAATATAAACCTCCTTGTAACTGTAATAACAGAACCAACCGCCCCATTGAAGGCAAATGAAATTCTGATAAAGCAAAAAATGAAGCTACCATTTTTCTGGAAGTAAATTCAAATATGAAATACATAGATAGGAAGGAAGCACAGATTCTACAATCACCAACATTCCTTTTCCAATGCTTCCTTGAAACATCAAACTACTTTATCAAAACATTATTGGAAATTAAAAGATGAAGGATTCATCTCACAAATTAAACAGAGGATCATTACACATGCACAAACTCCCAACAACTTAAAGGACAGATGCAATCTATGCTTGGAGATAAAAATTGCAATAATCAAATATAAAAATCCCAGTGAACTATTAAGCCAAAGGAATGAACTCCTTTTCAAGTGCAGACATAAAAATAGATTTAAAATTCCATAACAAAATGGAATTTACACTTAAAAGTTTTATCCAATTGAGAACTGACATATGAATTTACTAACATTCACAAATGTCTAACCACCCCCTTAATTGTTAATTGTAACTGGGTGTAGTTGTGCTAACACTATGATTTTATATATATATATATATATATATATAAAACTTTTAATTCTTATCTTCATGTAATTTTTAGCAATTTAAATTTTACTTTCAATAAATTAAAAAATAGTACCCTATCATTAATGTAGGATAATATGTAAATTTATTAATATATATGCACATGATAAGTCAAAGAACAAATAGAATATATATATATATATATATATATATATATATATATATATATATCCAATTGTTAATGCAACTTTTTGAATTGAATCTATACCAAACAAGATATTTTTACTTGTGTATATATATATAAATACATTTATCTATATCTATATATATATATATATATATATATATACTTATGGGAATTAATAAATATGCATATGGGAATACACGCATTTTAATTCTTATCTTCATGTAATTTTTGGCAATTTAAATTTTACTCTTGATAAATTAAAAAATAGTACTTTAACATTATACGATTTAACTCCCATGAACATCGAGTGAACTTAAATTCAAATCTCTTAAACAGTCAGTTTGTAATATGCACCTGATGATTGCGTAATGCATGAAACTCCGAGACATGTTATCAATGTAGGATAATATGTAAATTTCTTAATATATATATACACATGATAACTTAAAGAACAAATAGAAAAGGTTTATCAATCGAATGTATTTCACTTTTATTAAAGCTTTGTCAGAGAATGAGAGATAGAGAAAAAGAAAGAAACTCTGTTAGATAAACGATTTTCCTATTTGTTCTTCATCTTATCATTCAGTTGGCTTCCAATTCATGTTTTATCTGAACACATCATATGATGTTGCCAGATCAAATGGTAGCTTCCCCTATGTAGATTGGGGTTGCAGGTTTGAATCCTGCCAAATGACACACATTTTCGTAATAAAAATTTGTAAATAATCAGGCCAGTAGATATAAATATATAATGCTGTTTAATTAAAAACAGAATATCTACTTAAATATGAGTATCGATAAAAAATAATGTTCAAACAATTCATATATATATATATATTCACCTTTGTGTCTGAGTCTTTTCAACGAACACATAATTTTCTTTTACCCACCCATTTTTTTAATTTGCCACTCACTGAATACATTTACTTTTTAAGACTTGATGAAGTTGTTCATGTTGGACTGTGTGTACCAGCTGCAACCCCTAAAGAGCAGCACAAAAGAACACAAAAGTATAGTCCAAATAGACACTAGGGGGATTTTGAACAAGGGATACCCTATGATTTCTCTTCTCAGCTGAGCCAATTGGACACTGATTGCCGCCAGCCATAGCCAGTCAGAATGAGCAGACTCAAATTTCTATCAATGCATTTATCCAAAAAGATTCCTACCTGCATTTCAAAAGTAAATTCCGACAAGGGAATGCAGTGGATGCCAGTGAATACCATTCTTTTCATGCCCTGTACTGTTTTGTCCCCAAGGCTATCGTGCAATCAGAGGACTTGTCACATTCCCCCAGTTGGACTGGACAACTATTCATATGTTATCAATGCTTCAACTCAGATTGGTTCTCTTCATCTCACAAACCTACCTCAATCCTTTTCGTATTGTTCAAGTAGAACTATCATTTCCACGTTGACATAGTAGCTAGATAGATAAATACTGGTATGAGAGTGGTTGGGGGATGAGAGTTGGAGATTTTCTTGTGACTACGAAATGGCAATATTTGAGGTTGTCTTAAACATCTGAAAAATAACAGATTCATAAGGGCAAACATGATGAGTTTAATGACAGCAGTGACAAGAGTGTTCATGATAAACATTTGTACCACTTTGCAATAACAGATTTTACAAATATCCAAATTAAATACTGGAAACAAAATAAGGAAAGAGTTATACCAAACATTACAGTTTGAAAAACCAGCATTGAAACAGAAGTTACTTGAAATGGAGATGAAATTGTTGGGCATTTTAGTAACTAAGCATGATTAGTGAGAAATAATTAGAAATATTCTACAATTTATGTATTTCTTGATCAAATAGGAGATTGTTTCTATACATTAAAAATAAAAAAATACTAAACAAAAGTACCTAGTTTGACTTGTTCAATAAAATATGTATGTATAGTAAATAGTAGGAAAACACTGGGAAAGTACACATTCTTTTAGTATAAAAATTTCTTTAATATTTTCATTAACTTGTTTTAGCTAATTTCTTTTTTGTGATATACTTTTATTATGGGTGTGTGGCCATGTCGTTAGAATATGAATTTTCCAGCCATAAGACCCACGTTCCAATTTCACCATTGTTGATTTTTTCTGAATTTTTTTCCCCATTTTCAAATTTTTTTCCCTCTTTTTTTTTAAAAAAAAAAAGGAAATTTTACAAAGTATAGAAGTCAATACTTGATGATCTCATCAAAGATGAAGGAAAGTGTGAGAGCCAGATATGTTAGCCCTCTAGGGCCATTCGTATCATATTTGATACAGTATTTCCCTATAAGGAAACATTTGGTATTTCCCTATAAGGAAACATTTGGTATTCATTGACTGAGCAGTCAGTACTGCTTTCATTTGAAATTTATAAAATATTTCTCTTAAAAAATTTTTCAGGAAAATATTTCTTTCAAGACTTGTTTTCATACTGTATCAAATATTATACAAATGGCCCTAGAGGGTTAATACAGATAGTTAATTGCTTTTTATTGCTTTTGTTGTATTGACTTCTTTTTAGTGTGTTCTACAGAAAGATGCTGCAGATATCATGGACTGAGCATGTGAGCAATGATGAGATGTTGGAAAGAATGGCAATGAAAAGAAAATTAATAGTGAGCATCAGGAAGAGACAACTGAAGTTCCTGCGACATGCAATAAGGAAAGAGGGCTTAGAGAACCTGATACTGACAGGCCAGATAGAGGGAAAAGAGAGAGGAAGGCAGTGGATAACATATTTGAAGGGCCTGAGAAGGTGGATGACATAACGGGGGTTGCATGGTGTAAAGGGAGAAAGCCTGCTAAGATCCACTAGGGATAGGGAGACCTGGAAAGCCATGACTGTCTACGTAATGAAAGGACAGGGCACATAGAAAAAGAAGAAGATATTATCTGCAGGTGGTTGATGTACAGATTAAATACAATATATATATATATTATTCAAAATGTTATTTTTAGTGAATATTCAGGTTTGAGTAGATGGTCCCATTTTTAAACATTGGGAATTATAACTATTTGTCTGTGCATTCAAGAGATTTAATAAAGAGAGTGTACTTTCCAGCAGAGTAAACCTGCTTGCCCCTTTCGTAGAAAGTACCACTATCTGATCTAGCATAATCTAGACTGCTCAGTCATCAAGAGTCTCACAGTGCAGCAGTGTTTAGTTACCCTTTTAAAGATCTTGAAAATCCATATCTGATTGATTTTTGTGTCCAAAACATAAAGTAATTTCTTAGGAATTAATGGATTTTATTTTCAGCTATTTCTTATTACTCCACATGTTATCTTTAGTAGATAACCATTTTTGGGTAAACACTCCATTGTTAAACAATGTGAATTATACCTACCAACCTGAACATTTCAGAGAATTAATAAAGAAAATGAGATCTCCAGTAGAGTTTGCATCCCTATTTTTCAGGAAAAAACCACCATCTGATCTGGCATGCTTTAGACCCCTTGGCCACAGAAAGTGTCATATATCTGGACAGCACCTTTTTTTTATATAGGGTGTGGTAGAAATACCTTCCGCATAATGATAAGACATTAATGACAATAGCATCTTCATCTTGCTAATGTCTTACCATTACGAGGAAGGTATTTCTGGGAGGTAACACATCACTCAATAAATTCCTGGCCTAACTAATAAAACAACAACTTTTAGGCAAAACTGGACATTATGCATCAACATAGTCTCCTTTTAGCGTGATACACTGATTTCAACACTTTTCTAACAATTAGTTGCCGTTTTTGTAGATAGATTTGTTTTGGCCTCAAAATATGCTTCAGTTTCTGATATCACTTCTTCATTGGAGTCAAATCTCTTTCCATGGAGCATTCTTTTGAGGGCAGCAAACAGCCATTAGTTGCTGGGAGACAGATCTAGAGAATAGGGTGAATGCAGAAACAATTTGAAGTGCACTTCATGTAGTTTTGCCATCATTTCAGTCATCTTGTTGCATGATGCATTGTCTTGTTGAAAAACCACATTTTTCTTCTTCATTTGTGGCCATTTTTTGGGTGATTTATTCCTTTCTCAAGGTAATTGATGAACAAAATAACTTGAGCATTCCAAAATACAGAGGCTAAAACTGTACCTGCTGATGTTTGCATCTTTGGTCACTTTGGATGGCTTTCACATGCTGCTGCCCACTCAGCCGACTGCCTATTTGACTCCAGAGTCAAGTGGTGGATCCATGTTTTATCCATTGTCACATATTTACATAAAAATGTCTTTGTTTTGTGTTGAAACAGTTGCAAACAATGCTCAGAACTGTCGATGCATTGTTGTTTTTTGATCAACTGTGAGCAAAAATGGTACTCACTTTGAATACAGCTTTCTCAATGACCAATGTTCATGCAAAATTTTAAATGCACTACCTTCTGATATGTTCAACTTCTTTGCTATCTCATGCAACTTCAATTTACACTTGGCCAAAATGAGTTTGTGGATTTTTTTGGTGTTTTTTTGGACAACTGACGTTTTTGGGTGACCTGAGCATTCAGCATCATTTGTGTCTGTATGACCACATTTAAAGTTAGCATACCACCTCTTAATCATTGTTTCTGATGAAGCAGAGACTAAATAGCACTTATTAAGCCATTGCTTTGCTTTCACAGTGTTTTTTCCCATCAGAAAGCAATGCTTTATTAACACATGAAATCCAGGTTTTTCCATTGTTTTGAAAATTTGCAACAGTAGCTTCACATAAATAACTGTAATTTGTAAAGTAATAATCTGATTAGGCCCAAATTTTGTCACATGCCATTTGAAGGTGAGTACTTCATAAAAATTATATGTATTTTTTATTAATAGTGCCATCTGTGTCAGGCCCGGGACATGGAGTGATGTGTTATAGTAATTTACTGAGCAAAGCTTAGATGGAGCACAAGATGAAAAGTATAGAGCACCCAGTAAGGGTCGGACTCATTACACAATTGTAATTTTTTTAGGAAAACAAACTTACTACTCATTACAGTGAAGTTAGCAATTTTTAGTAGATATATGGAGGGAGGTATTTTTGCTGCACAATGCACATGCTTTATTGAATGTAACAGACATGGAAATTTTTTTTTTAGATTCTTATAGTTTTCATTTTTTTTTTTGAATGGTAAAAAGAGTGTAGAAACTGTCCATAATGATTATTGTTCCAAGCAATTCATTCAATTCATTTGCCATTTTTATTTGTTGTCAGTGTTTGCTTTTTTTTATTTTTTTATTCTAAGTAGTATTTTTTCAAAAGTGGTAGAAATTCTAAGCTATGCTAGAATTAATATTGTTGCTAAATGACCACCAAATATTAACAAATAAGTCAAAGTTGAAGTTTGGCTTTTTTTTAATCATATCACCCCGGCAAGGCGGTAATGCCACTGATGTGCAGGGGGCTGCATAAAAGTGAAAAGATTGGAAAAAAGAAAGCCGGAAACCACATCCTAAACAGGGAACAAGGGATGAGCCTCTACACCTGTTCAATAGACATGGGTGGAGTGTGAACCGGGCGATAGTTTAGTCTATCTACTCCAAAAATTGAGATATATAAATAGCTTCAATTATCTTGAGATATCTTTTACAATTAGATTTCTTAAGAATGACAGTGATATCTACAAGAACAGTGATGTGATAAACTGAGTATGTTTCATTAGTTGAGGGTTTATGGCCACATCATGTTGAAACATGGTTTCCTGTAAGATCACCAAAGTTAAGCAATATCAAGTCTAATGACTGCCTGGGAATGGAAAGTGCTGTAAGCTTGGATATGTGATTGGTAAAATGAATAATGGCTCAGAATTTTTAACTAGAGAGTGGAGTTCTAATTCAAGTTGGGTTCATTATTCTCACTTATGTGTAAATATCCTTGAAAAAATATGAATTCACTTATTCTCCCTTCAGCTATGGGTTAATTAGCAAAGCTTGTATCCCTAAAACTATTATTATCCCCCCCCCCAAATAAAATTGTGCCTAAAATATTTAGATTTCAGTATGAAATAACCCAAGGATATGCCACTCAGCAAAAACAGCCAGCTAACTTTATCAGCCATACTATAACACCACAATTTCTCTATGAAGTCCTAAATAATCCCAATTGAACAAATTTGGGTGGGTGGAGGTTGATAATAATAACATTTAAAATTATTATCATCTATTTTGAGATCACTTCTTAGGTTTGGCAATAGCTTTTCAGTATCATCTCATATTCAGAATAATTTTATTGCTAAGTGTTTGATAAAACTTTTAGCTAATATGAATTAAAAAAGATGAATTTTAATCCAAGAATTACAAACTAAACTTGTTTGTCTAAAGAAAAAGAAACTACCTCTGTAATCCCAACACAGTTCCAGAAATTAAAATTGGGAAAACTAAGAAAAGCAAGTTTTATTTTGCTTGTTTGGGACGTTTTATTGGAACTTTGATTCAATTGTTAATCATTAGATTCCAAAGCTCAGAAGTTGAGAACATAATTCATAGAAATGTCTCTCTGTGGAGTTTGTCTGAATTCACATGAATGAATCTCAAAATTCCTTGATACTAGTTTAATGCTTCCTTGACCTTTACTCTCTTTGCCAATAATAAAAAATACACCATTGCTTTCTCCCTTGTCTACGCAAAAGGATAATATATGAAAAAAAACAAAACAAAATAAGCCAATGAAATATTAAAGTGATTTTCCCACTAAATGAATGTTTATTTTCCCTGTCTTTTTTAATACGAGAGATCTATTATTTGATCAAGGCATACACAAATCTTTGCCTTTCTTGTTGTGTTTCTTACTCTGTTGATGTTCCTAACTTAGTCTGTCTATAGTTGCCTTTCTGTTGTGACATTCCTTTTCTTTAACTTTTGCATTTAACAAAATTTTGGCCTTTCTCCAAATGTTTCAACTTATTCAGTTTATAACGTCTTTTTTTCTCTCCTTCTTGTTCTTTGTCCCTTTCTCTTTCCTCCTTAGTCTTTTACCCTTTTTTTCTTACACTATTGTTCTTTTTCATCTTTTCTTACCCTTTTGTTCTTTGCCCTTTCTTTTTTCTTGCCTACTTTTTTACTCTTTTTTTCTTTCTCTTGCTTTTGTTCCTTTTTCTCTTGCACTCACCTTTTGTCTTCTCTTTCTCTCACATTTTGGTCCCTTTTTCTCTGGTTCTCACTTTTGGGTACTTTTTTCTCTCCCTCTCACTTTTGGGTATCTCTTTCTCTCCCTCTCACTTTTGGCAACTTTTTATCTCCCTCTCACTTTTTAGCTTCTTTTTCTCCCCCTCTCACTTTCTGGTTCCTTTTTTTCACCCTTTCACATTTTGGCCTCTTTTTAACTCTCTCTCTCCCTCATATTTTTGCCCCTTTTACTTTCTATCTCTCTTTCTCTCTCTCTCTCCTTTCACATACATACTCAGATATGTAAATTTTTACAATTCAACAAGACTGAAAATTATTACCATTTTTTAAATATCTGTTTGCATCCATATACATACAGCCATCTCTATGTACGGAATTAACAAGCACACTGACTGACCAAAAGAGTGGCAATATTAGGAAAACAAATTCAATTGATTTTCCAATTATCTATTCTACTAAAAAAGGGAAATAAAAGGAACTAAAAAGGGAAATAAAAGGAACTATTCTCTAGTGTGTATTTTGGAAGTCTGTTATTGAAACAATAATTTCCATAGAACCTGACACCCACACTCACTTCATTTCCAAAGATCAGATTGCATGATTCACTCAGATCTTATTAGCAAACATTTAATTCTAATTGTTTCTACTGTTCTGACTCTGTGAATGCTCCAGTGATTCTATTTAATTTTACATCACTGTGAAACTCAAAGACCTGAACATTGATGCTTTTTGATGAAGAGTTTATATAGCCTTCTCTTAAAATGTCTTGGGATTGATTAAGAAAACTAAGAAAAGTAAATTCTGATGTTGCAAATGTCAGATGGCACCATTCAACCAACAAAGAATTAAAATAATCTGTATCTCTGAGAATTAACTTCAATTAGTGAATATTTAAAAGGACTAACCATCAGCTGAAAGAAGACAGAATGTATGGTCATCAGCAAGAGAAAAAGCCAAAGATGAGAGTTATGAATTGGAGGTATAAACATCAAACAGGTGCAGAACTTCAAGACTCTGAGTGGTTTTTCAACAGAGGATAGACAATTCGACACTGAGATCCAAACATGCGTTGGATGAGTGAAAGAGTTATTCCAAAAAACAAAGTAAGGCTCCGAGAAATGGAAAAAAATTGTTCAAAACAGAGAAAGAAAAGAGTGTTAGGTTAGTACGTTGTATCCACTCTCTTATATGATAGTGAGTGATAGATGATCTCCCTTAGAATGGAGAGAAAATGTAGAAACAGAAAAAAAAAGTATACTGAAAATTCAATAAATGGAGCAGGTGAGCAACAAGAATGTCTTCAAGAAAATGGTAACAGAAAGAACACTTCTAATAAGAATCAGGAAGAGATACATAATGAGGAAGGAAGGTGTTGTGGCACCTTCCCTATTTATACTAATATGGACTCTACCTAAGATTATATATAGTAGTAGTCATTAGTGGACTCCAGTGTTAGTGTATCCCAGCAATCTAGTCCTGAGGGTAACATTGCCAAGTCTCACGTCTCATATTATCTCACATTATCTCTTGTATTTGACTAACCATATTGTACGACGTTCTACTAATCTCCACTGTACATAGTTGTCTTCAATATATTGTGTTTTCTACCATATTACTCTGCGTTGTGTATTTATTGGATCTAAGCCCAGATCCACAACAGAAGGCTTGGAAAATTTTACCCTCACCGGTTTTATGAGAGGCAAGAGGGATAGAAAAAGGCAGTGAATTACTTACTCACTGGTGTAAATAGATGGTAGAACAAGGGTGAGGCCTTAGCGAAGAGAGAAAAACTGTTATGAGCTCATAAGATAGAAAGTTGTGGAGAGCCATGATTGCCTATGCCCTGAAGGGATATGGTGCAAGAAAATATTGGTTATAAAGTTATACAAGAATGTTTGATCATGGATGGATCTGTATTAGAAAAAGATGAGGTTTCTGTTTGGGGGAAAGGACCATATGAGGTAAAGTAGGATACCAAAGTGAGAAAAGCAAAGCATAAGAATAGATATAAGAATTCTAGAAGAATGAAAGTAGTGATATATGAGAAGGAATGGTATGTGCAAATGAAAAGAAGTAAAAAAGAATGGTAATGATTTTAAAAAGTTTGCTTTAAGGATGTGACAGGGAAAAGAATAAAAGATGATGAAACTAATCACACCAAAGCAGGTGAGAATAAAAAATAACGAGCTAAGACACGTCATTGAAGCTGAAGAAATAGAAAACAGAAGGATGAATTCTACAGAAAGACAAAACAAAAAAAACTGTCAGGATAAGTGTCAAGAAGAGTTACAAAGAGCAGAGACTGAACTGAAGATATTGAAATTTCATGAAAAATGCAGAGACATTGATGAGGCTTCAAAGCGATTTGACTTTGACATGGGCAAATGATACAAGTTGTTGTGGGTGGTATGCTTGCCTGCATGCAAATATTGAATGACAGAAGACAACAACAAATGAAACAAAGACTTGAGTAAAAAAAAAATTTGCCTAATTTATTTTCATTAAAGAAAAAACATCAGCAAAAATAAGGTTAAGGCACAAGACAAAAATTATCTCTGCATGTTCATATAGAGGGTGAGAAGAGCGTTGTCCTGAGAAGGACAGTTTTGTAGTCACTGAAAATCATTTGATGCATATTGTTGATATTGGCAAGGATGGCTGAAGGGGCAGGAGCTGGAGGCCTAGAAGAGATGGCTGGAGATAATAAGATGAGTGAAAATATTGTTGATGCTGGTCAGGATGGCTGGAGTGGCAGGAGCTGGAAGCCTACTGGAGATGGCTGGAGATGATGATGGCTGGGTAGCTCAATAGCTGAATCTGCTGCTGATAGCTGGAGCCGTGGTTCAGCTGTCAGCTGTTAAAACAGTTATTACACTTTGATCCTCATCATCTTGACTTCAGAACACCTGTTTTTATTACTTTGGGGCCTTTTTATATCTTGAATCAGTTTTACAATGAGGTTAGTTAAGCTTTTTTTCGGTTTGTTTTTAAAAAATGTGGGATGTTGACTGAATAGGACAGGGTGACAATTTCAATTTCTAATATCAACCACTACAGTTATTTAATGCAAGTACCAGTGGGTGAAAAAACTAGAACATCTTATACTTCAAGAAATATATTCATATCTAAATCTAAATCTATCTAAACTTATTTATAAATGGAACTTTGTCTGTGTGTCTGTGTGTGTCCATTACCTATAGACTCCGAAATGGCTTAACCAATTTTCTTGAAAATTTATGCAGTTGTACTATAAGCGTCTGCAAATGTTCTTAGCTAGGTTTTGTGTTGAGGCATCCCCAATAAATATCAAAAATTGATAATAAAAAAAATTGGATTATAGAAGGAGTGGTTTGATTTTAATCAAATTTGATACACTCATAGACAAAGACAGAAGAAACGATATTCAGAAGTTTCAAGGTTGCAGTTCTTACAATAGTGCAGAAAATCGATAATATATATATAAAAGGCAAGATGTTTGTGTGTGTGTCTGTTTATCTGCCTGTATATCAGTATTTTTTTCAGCTCTTTTATTTTAGTTTTTGCTTCGGGTTTGGCTCTAAGTAGGTATAATTGTAGTTCTTAATCTCAGCCATGATACCATTTACTCAAAGGATTTATTTAGCCTTCAAAATTCAGTTTACGACAAAAAACTTATTTGATATCGATACCAGGAAATCAAAATTTGACTTACATCCATTCATTTTTCTTTCAGTCTACAGTTTTGCTTTAATTGGAAACAACTATTGCTTTTTAATCTTTCGTGCCAACATCCAAAGAGTCTGAACTCCAGGACCATGGATTAGTTTTAAAGCTTTCATTACACCTGAATTTTATTTTAACAATTCTTTTCTTTCCACTTCGTCAGTAGTATCTTGTTATTTTCTTTATTCTTTCATGCCACCATATATGTCTGTTACATTATCATCAATACATTTTGGTTATTGTACCTCAAGCCTTTTTTCAGATGTCTGTTGATCTTCGTAACCTTCATGGAATTTATAACTAAACCTTTTATTTAATCGACAAGGGCAAAATGCTCTTATTCTGCTGTCCAGGTCTTGGAATACCTATTCTTTCTTCTACATCTTGATTATTGCTTGCTTTATCTCCATTAAGTTTAAGTCTATATAGCCAGCCCAGAAATTGAACTCACAAGTATTATGTCAACAAATTCACAAAAAAATCCACTAAGCTCATATCCTATACAAATGTAAAATAATTTGCTGCTTTTGTTACTTTAAAATTCCAAACTTTTCTATCTTATTGTGTCCTCAAAATGTCAGCCATTTTTTTTCTGATTGTGAGCAGCAGTTTTTTGTAGTTCATATTCTTAAAAAATCCTTATTTTTGTGTCACACTTTCTGTCATTAGTTACCACACTATACTGATAGATAAATTAAACATCTGCTTGATTTTGATGTGTTCAATCTAAAACTGATGCTCTTTTCACAGTCTCTTTTGTTTAAAATTATGTAATCACTCTTTTTACAGTTTAACACATGCACACATCAACTGAGTGCCATGCTTCAACAAAGTCTCAGCTCATTAAGCTCACATTGGGCTTGCAACAACGAAATGATGTTCTGTTACAACTGGTCTATGACATTAATTTTGATTTGATACAATTTTCTGAGTAATTCATGCACTACCTTCTACCACTTTCTCACCATAGGCCTTTATTATCTTATTTGGCTTTTGGATACTAGCTCACTTGAGAAATCTCTTTAAGGAAGCAGCAGGAAATCCCCTGTAGCTAACTCCGAGTAGCTCCAGAATGCATCTCTGTCCTCTCTCACAGACTTCAGCCACCAGTTCTGTATACTAAAGTAGCTTTCTTTCATGAGCATCTTCAATCTCTTCCTCCCATGCCACAATCAGCTCATCAAGCAACAGATGTTTCTTCTCACTGTCAAGCATAACAAGATCTGGCCTAAGTCTAAACACAATAACCTCCCCTGGCAGCCAAAACAGTCCACTTCTTGAGTCCTCCATCATGGTCTTCTGCCTTGTGCTAGTCACATCTTGCTTCAAAAAGGCAATCCTTTGCATGTCTGACGAGAGTATATTAACACTTCTTGCAGCTGCTGTCACAACCTCCAGGACTAAAGGTGTACCAGCCATTCTATAGTGCTTCAGGGCAGGATGACAGCACATGACACAGGTTTCCACATGCACAACACAACAAACAGGATGGTGACTCCTGCATTCCCCATCTCATTAAATTTGCTGGTGATGGTACCACATCACATGCTACCTGAATGCGGAACTTTAAATATCCTGTGCTGAGTTGCCACTAATCAGACCAACTGATCTGAACACCATCAATGCCCTCCCAGTTAAGCCACTGACCCTGCTGAGCCTGTTGAACACATTGCACTAGTCATCTCTTCTCCTCAAGTTTTCAAACCCCCTGTTCCCAAAATTTGCATTGTTTCTGTCCACTGGCCTCTAACCAGAATCTCTCCCTCTCAACTAAACAAAGTCCAGCATGTCCTTCTCTTGTAATACCTTGAAACTCCACCTGCTTCACCATCCCTTCCACTGTCATCATGATGTCCAACACCTTCCACCTTCTTCCTGTCCTTACTTCTAGCACATTTTCTTGGATTACCGTATCCTTTGATTCACAAAGTATGGACTGCAATCTCATCTCTGACACCAAAGAAGTGACAGGCAACCAAAGTCCCCCCCCGTGCTGCCATACAAAGCAACTGTCAACAGAATCCTTGCAACATCAAGCCACTTTCATTTGAACTTACTGATCTTCCTCTCAGTTATCTCAACTTGAGACCATGCCGCCTCATATATAGCTAGCAGCCACATTAGTCTCAGCATCAACCTAAAATACATACACCAAACTTTAAATTTCTTAGGAAACCCACACTATAAATGCCTGGATTTTGATCTCATTCTGCAGGAAGCAGTACTCTGGCTTCAGAACTTTCAGGATCACCCCCATCACCATCACAAACAGTATGGGAGAGATGGCACGTCCCATTGCAGTCTCCTCTGCAGCTCCACAAAACTTGTGGTGTACTTCATCATTGAAAGATGCAGCATGAACTGTTAGAAATACATACCCAGACAATCTCTGAGTCTTTGTAGAACAACTCCAGTGCCAGCTGTATTATGCTATGAGAGACTGAACCATATGGATTAGTAAGATCCAACCAGATGACATGAATATCCTTCCTTGTAGCTTTAGCCTCACGGATCTTTGCTCAGATCATTGACACATGCTCTAGATAACCTGGGACTCCTTTCTTTTGAATAATAGTGTCTGGCAAACACCTTAAAGAACACCTTTCCCTCAATGTTCATGAGAGAGATAGAGTGAAACTGACTAAGAGCCAAAGAATTCTCCTCCTTCAGTATATAAACCTTATTAGCTCAACACCAACAGTCCAGAAGCCTCTACAAACACCTCAACTGCCAGGGACACCTCTTGTAAACCGTATATGTCATACCATTAGGACCACTTGTGGAACATACTTTCAACTTCTAAGTCACTGAAGATTTATCTAATGCTACTTCAGAGACACCAGGCCTGAATAAATTAATTGATCTTCTAATAAGCTTAGAATCATCTCACACTACAAATAAATCCAGTAAGAAAAACATTCTTATCGCATTTCTCTTTTTATTTTTGTATATTCATTTAATGATTTCTATATGTACACACTGTTTGTTCTTAAAAGAGATTATGAATGATTTGAATAATTTTCCATGGAGATCAAATTCTCTTAATATTTCAAGAAGTTTTCTGTCTAATTGTATATACAAATGATATTTCTATCAGGAATTATTAGAATATCTTTGTTATCAAAATTTGTAGTGAGAAAACAAATTTGAACATCGAGTTTAAAGTCTAAAATATTTAAATTTTATTTCTTTTAAAATAAAATCTTACACCTTATGATTGTAGAATAATGAAAATCCATCTCAAAGAAAAAATTTAATTCTAAAAATGAAGACATTGTATCAGTGTAAATTAAATATTTGAACTCTGTATACATATGAAATTCTCAATATGATGCAAAAGAGACAGAAAACAATACCAAGGCATGGAACAGAATACAGGAAATTGCACAAGGAAATAAGCAGCAAACAGGCTAAAGAGGAATGGCTTCATGAAAAATGTGCAGGAATAGAGATTGAGCATGACTAATAAAAGAGACATGCAATAAAAATTAGAGAACTAACAAGTCAGTTAGTTAGTCAATTGCCATACGTGATACATGCTTGGGCGATCATGTCTCAAAAGAGACATGACTGACCGGGCAGAAGATTATCCCACAGTAGGTTGCCATTGCTTTCTGTGGTAGACTGGTTGCCGACCAAGGCTATAGAACCCAATCTGTCCTGCTATTTAACCCATAACTGTAAGGAAGAGACGTATTAATACCTTTCCCAAGGGTATTTGCACATAAATGAATACAATGGATTCAACTGGAATTCGAACTCGACTCCCCGGCTTCTCGTTCCGAGCCGATATCCACTGTACCACAACGCACATCCTCAAGACAAAAGACATTCTCTGCAACAGGATGTATAAAATCATCGAACAAAATATTTATATTAGAGAAAGAGAAAATACTTCAGCAATAGGAAGAATATGTAAGAGATATCTTCCATGACAAGAGAGAGCAGCTGACAATACACAGAAATACTGACAAACCGGAAATATTAAAACGAAAAAGTGGAAGCTGCACTGGCCAAACTGAATGGAAACAAAACAGCAGGACCAGATGGCATTGCAATAGCGATGATGACATCATTAGACATTTTCAGCATAGGCAAAATCACAGAAATAATAAATGAAGTCTGTAACAGTGGCAATATACTGGGAGATCTAAGCAGACAATCAGCTTAATGTCACATAACAAAACTCATCATCTGAATTCTGATGAATAGAATACACAGCAGAATCAGGCCAGAGATAGGACAAGAACAGTGTGATTTTATCAAGGACACACAATATTTATGCTGAGGATGCTATCAGAAAGGGCAATAAAGATTCAGAAGAATGTGTACCTGTGTTTCACAGGCTAAACAAAGGCATTTGACAAAGTACACCATAAAAACTTGTGATATATTTGAGAAAGACATTAGAGTAATCAAAAAACTCTACTGGTAGCAAACTGCTTGCATACGGACAGGAAATGAGTTCAGCAGATATACAAAGATAGAAAGGGGTATAAGACAAGGATGTATCTTATCAGATCTATTCAACCTACACAACAAGACAGTTCTGAGAGCTCTAGAAGTCCTGCCAGGATTCGTTATTGGCAGCCGCAGTCTAAACAATATAAGATATGCACATGATATGTTGCTGATAGAAAGGATTGAAACAAAAAAGAAACTGATATTTACCATCAGGAAAAGACAGCTGAAGTTTCTGGGACATGCAATAAGGAAGGAGGGCTTGGTAAATCTGATACTCTTGGGATGAATAGAGAGAAAGAGAAACAGGAAAAAGCAATGGGTTACATACTTGGACTTGAGCAAATGGATGGTGGAGCAGGGTTTGGGAGGGGTAACAGGAGATGGGATGTTAAGAGCAGCAAGGGATAAAGAGATGTGGAAAGCCATGATTGCCTACATGGCACATAAAAGAAGAAGATAGATTGAGGAAAGAAAATTTTCAAATTAATTATTTGATGAAAATAATACTTTAATATTCAGTTTCAAGTTTCAACATATTATAAGTAAGTACTTTTCAGTCAAGAATAAATGGTTCATTCAAAATTGTTTTCTGAACAAAAAAGAAGGGAGAGAAGATTGAATAAATGGTGAAATTGAAAAAAAGGTCTATTCAATTACAATATGATATTTTTGATGTGCCTCTAAGAATTTGTTGTACATACAAGTATGAAAAAGGAAACATACTAAAGGCTGGCCCAAAACAACAGAGATCGTGGGTATGACCTTAAACTGCATCCAGCAGTAAGGCCTCTGATTGGGAGGTTGTGAGGAGCATGGAACCACCTCTTAATTGCTGTTGTTCCCAGGTCCACCCTGACCCAGAGTGGTAGAACCTGTTAGGGTCCCAACTATGGGTAAATAGTTAACCCACAAACTAGGGTTAAAACCCTATGAAAGTAGAAAAATAGACTTTTATAGAAATATATACAGTTTTGAAATAAAAATATTACCAACAATACATTTTTGAAGAAAAGAAAATTAGTGCCATAATACAGTTTTGAATGAAAAAAATTTTATTACCACCAATACATTTTTAATACAAAACTAGAAGACAGTTTCAGTTTTCTAAATATAAAAAAAATTTTTTAATTTTTCATAAAAATCAGACTAAATCAACCTTCTCACTATAACCAAACATTAAAAAAGACACCTTAAAATCCTACCTTTTTTGGCATTAAATAACCCACAGAGGTTGATATGCCGTTAAACAAAACTCAAACTTCAGTATATGGTGAACTCTCCAGAAACAGGAGGATGGGTGAATACTAAAATATAAAATGAAATATTTACTAGTAAAAAAAAAACAAATCTCAAGAAAGATGTTTTTAAGTAAATAAGACACCCCCAGTAGCACAAATGAACTAGGCAAGACACCTTAAATAAAAAAACTCAAAGTGAATTAAGAAAGTCTATTGGAGTCAGTTGAGGAGAATTCATAGTGATGTTACGGCAAGTAGCCTATGCAAGACATAATATCGTAACTGCTTGTAGTGAGTTATAACCCATTGTCTGTGATACTGACAACTAGAGCTGGTGCATACTACCCCCATGACCCCTGACAAGAAAAAGTAGCTGGTATTGTATACTACATTGTATAATATATTTTTTATATATTTTTTATTTGTATTTTACTGTTTAATGCTGCAATAACAGTGACTTCAAAATAGTATTTTTTGGTATGAATCTTGATAAATCATCTCCATGTCCTAATTTTTTGAACAGCTGATATTCCATCTTGAAATCATAATTTAATAAGAGGGTACCCCAGTATTGTAATGTATTTGCTGTATATGTAGCAATTACTTTTCCTAAACCATAAATTTACTAGCAGTATAGCCCGGCATTGCTCAGGTGTAATGAAAGCTTTAAAACTAATCCATGGTCCTGGAGCTCAGACTCAGCCTAAAGAATACTTGTGTGAAGTTTGGTGAGAATCGGATAAAAATTGTGGATTTTTATAAATACCATACAGACAGATAAACAGACACACACACACACACAAACATCTTGCCTTTTATATATATTATCAATTTTCTGCTCTATTGTAAGAACTGCAACCTTGAAACTTCTGAATATCGTTTCTTATGTCTTTGTCTATGAGTGTATCAAATTTGATTAAAATCTGACCACTCCTTCTATAACCCGATTTTTTGGATTATCGGTTTTCAATATTTATCAGGGGCATCTCAACATAAAATCTAGCTAAGACTACTCGCAGATGCTTATAGTACAACTGTGTAAATTTTCAAGAAAATTGGTTCAGCCATTTTGGAGTCTATAGGTAACGGACACACACATACAGACAAAGTTCTATTTATAAATAAGTTTAGATAATAGAGAATGGTGGTTTGTTTGTAAACAAAAACTCTTTCCAGATATACATTTGTGAAATGTTTTCATTGCAAATATTATTGCTAATTTTTTTTTCAATCTTTCTGCATTTTTTCTGCCAGTAGTAGCAAATGCAAAGCATGTACAATGCTTTTCATGTTACTTTCATCATATTTATGTAGAGTTAACACTCCTATACTATAGTTACTATCATCTGAAACCAATAGGATTTTAGCTTTTTAATTGTAGTGCTCTAATGATAAGTTTGACATTAGTATGTACATGATTTTTTCGAACACCTGACATTTATCAATCCAGTTTCATTTATGCCATTTTTAAGCAAATTGTTCAGTGATGTTCTGAAACACTGCTTATTAGTTATATAGATTTGATAATATCTTTCTAGTCCTATAAATGCTTGTAACCCAGTAACATTTATTGGGGGAGGCATATTTTTAATTGCACTCGCTCTAGACTGATATGGTTAAAGATAAATTTTGTCAATGATTTGCCATGGATACTTGATTTTAGGCAAAATAATTTGCACTTTTCCTTTCATATATTTTCAAAACCTCTTTTCATGTACCTGGTTTGCTGTTCCTTAGACACAATTTTAATTAATATATCATACAGATAAGCAACTATACAATCACTATCCATAGCTTGTTGGAATATACATGGAGCCACTTTTTTTGCAAAAAATGAAGTTGGTTGAACTAATACAAACCCTTGTGCATTGTTATAGTTATTAACTGTGACCATTTTTCTTTAACCTGTATTTGCAAACACAAACACAAGTCTTATTATTTCTTTTTCTATACATACACTGCTGGTGTCCATTTTGAATGGTCAAATTTTTCAACTACATCAGTTATTTTAAGTCTGTCTAATTCCTCATTGACTTGATCCAATGCTGGGAATGGTACACTATGTTTCAGTTTAAACACTAGCTTTAACCCTTTCTTCACTTAAAATTTTAGGCTTACGGCCTATCACGTTGAATACACCGGTTCTCGCTCGATCACCGAAGTTAAGCAATGTTGAGCCTGGTCAGTACTTAGATGGGTGACTGCTTGGGAATACCAGGTGCTGTAAGCGTATAGTGACGGATGTGTGTCATGGTGCAGTGGATATCAGCTCGGAAAGAGAAATCGGTGAGCCGAGTTCAAATTCCAGTTGAATACCCTGCATTCACTTAAGCACTGGTATCCTTGGGAAAGGTATTAATCCATCCATTCCCTCCAGTTATGGGTTAAATAACACGGGTAGGACTTGGGGACCCTGCTCTTAAAAACAAATCCCAATGAATCGTGAAAAGAAAAACGTTGTAAAAATAAAATAACCTTACCCCAAATCACTGGTTATGACCTTAAAATGATCCCATAAGGATTGATAGGTCATTAAGCCTCAAAAACAAACTCACAAACTTAAAATTTTGTTATGACTTTGGAACACTGATACAACTAATCTAAGAGAATATTCGGAAAATATTTTTCAAATTCTTCCTTTAAATTTTCACACTGTTATTTTTTTTTTTTAAAAATGTGCATGTTTGCAATAAATATTTATAGGTAAATCCCACAACTCAAATAATTTCATCCGGTCAGTACCAAATAATTTTGTTGTATTTTCTAAAACATAAGCCTCAACTTTTACACACTTATTATGAAATGAAGTATTGCAAATCATTGCACCAATAAAAATAATTTCTTTTACAACATGCCACATGTGGTTTTCAAAGTTCTTTTTAATATAGGTTTCCATACACATTCCATGTAGCTTCATTGATTATTATGATATCACTACCCGTGTTTAATTGCATTTTTATATCTGCCTTATTAATTTTCATCTACACAATTTGTATATGTGAAAATTAATAAGGTGGATATTGGTTTACTATAATTATTTTTCTGTTGCAAATCTGTGTACAATTTTTTTCTGTGAGAACTTTTTTGATTTAGTTTTGCAATGTAACTTTTATGTCCTATTTTTCCAAACTTGTAGCCCTTTGAATTTTTAAAGGGACAGTTGTCTCCAAAATGTAAGTTTCCACATTTGAAACATGGATTATTTTTTCTTTTCACACACTTTTCTTTAGCTGGTATATACAAATTGTTTTTTTCAATTTCTTCAATATCATATCTCAGACTTGTGATTCTCTAGCATTCATCTAATATTTTTGTAGTTTTTTTTTATTCTGCTTAAGTTTTGTCAGAATTCTAGCAAGTATTTCTGTGTCTTTTTTGTTGTCAACACTTCTTTTTTTAACAAAAATGAACCTTTTCAACATATCTGGAATCAGTTCATCTAATTTGAATCTTTTACACTCCATATTAACAATTCCATTGTACGTGACAAGATCTTCATCTTTTTTCATCAGCTTCATACACTTTCATCAAGTATTGAATAACTAACTTTTTTCTGCAAAGCAACTTTTTCCTGGTTTTCTTGGTAGTACAAAATTACAGGATTTTTCATGTTTTACTGGTGTTAACTTTCTCAACAAAAGTCTTGTTTTTTCTCATCTTCC
The DNA here is from genome assembly GCA_037127315.1 of Ascarosepion bandense. Taxonomy (NCBI): domain Eukaryota; kingdom Metazoa; phylum Mollusca; class Cephalopoda; order Sepiida; family Sepiidae; genus Ascarosepion; species Ascarosepion bandense. The sequence goes on along the minus strand of JBBBDQ010000886.1, from coordinate 284,502 downwards.
CAGTTGCTGCATTTTTCTCTGACAATTTGCTCATATCTTCTAAAATAAGCAAAAATAGCTAATGCCATCATTTGAATTCTATATGAATTTAGCTACAGCATTTGCTACCATGTCAGGAGGGAAATCAGTCAGGAAATTTTCTATTTTGTTTTGTATTATCTCAATTAAATTTTGTTGTTTTTTCTAGAGTTTCAACAACTGCTCTTGTCGATGAAGTGTTTTTACCATTTCTTCCAAATTTAAAGAATTTTTTTTTTCCTCCATTCAAATTTTTTTTTTTTACACATAGCAAAGAAAAAATAAAACCAACATGATTCAAATTTTTTGTTGTTACTGTTATCATTGATGTCAAAGCAAAAAGCATTTTTCCTATTCTGTATGGGTTTTGATTCCTCATTACCACTGTTATGACTCACTCCTAGCAGTTATAATAGTATGTCTTACTTAGGCTACTCACTGTGACATCACTAGAAATTCTCCTCAACTCCAATGGACTTTCTTGACTCACTTTGGGTTCTTTATTTAAGGTGCCTTTTCCAGATCATTTGTGTTACTGAGGGTATCTTATTTACTCCATAACAGGTTGTTGGATACATCAAATCTTTAAACATTACATTTCAAATTCAAACATATATGTATTATATAAATGCCGTCATATGTAAAATTGTTTCACAGAGATTAACAATGCCAGAAATGAGTGTATAAGTATTTCATGTGTATTTTAATGATTTTATGAACATATTAAATATTTTACAAGCATTGTAAAATACTGTCTGTTCTTGTGAAAGATATTTAACATGGGTTGTTTATTTTGTATAATAATATTAATTTTGTATGTAATAATCTGTTCTACATGTGACTGTCACTTATATGATATATCTTATATGAATTTAAATGTTTCACAAAAATACCAGGTTGTGAGTAACAAGCATTGGTTATGACAATGACAGCATTTAGTACATTTAGCTGGATATACTAAAACAAAAACAGAATGAAAACATTAACTTTTAATTGTTTATTCACAGGGTTTATCCAGATCAGCAACAATTTCATCAAAAGATGGCAAACTACAATATAAGATATTAAACTCAGACCACTCCAGTAAGTACCTGATCCTTCACCTATGCTCTACAAGAGGCAGATCAAGCTGAAAATAAAGTGCTACAGCTGCATCTGCGATGGAGCTATACAGTCTTTACTTTTCAGTCCAGAAGCATCAATGTAGTCTTGTGGATGTTGGATTATTTTCCACCATACAACCAGTTTCCTGCAGATGAAATCTCACAAGCCTTTCACTATTGTTATTTCCATGGTAAATCCTCAGGCAAGCTGCATTTTTGAGTTCCAACAAGCCTCACCCTCACAACTAAGACCCACCATGCCCTGTACACTGATATAAGGCTTACGGCCATATCACGTTGAATACACCGGTTCTCGCTCAATCACTGAAGTTAAGCAACGTTGAGCCCGGTCAGGACTGAGATGAGTGACTGCTTGGGAATACCAGATGCTGTAAGCGTTTAGTGATGGATATCGGCTCAGAAAGAGAAATCGGTGAGCCAAGTTCGAATTCCAGTTGAATACCCTGCATTCACTTAAGCACTGGTACCCTTGGGAAAGGTATTAATCCGTCCCTTCCCCCCACTTATGGGTTAAATAACAGGGTAGGACTTGGGGACCCGGCCCTTAAAAACAAATCCCAATGAATCTCGATACTCGAAAAGAAAAAAGTATTACTAGACACAAAAACTTATCTAAAAACAACAATAAATTGTTGGAAGAAAAAAAGGTATTAACAGCAATAAACAAATAAAATTTAGTTGGCAATAAATGACCCGCCGAGGTTGATATGCCATAAAACTAAACAACAAACCAACACTGATATAAACTGCCCTCATTCTCCTCATGTTCCATTATTGAGAAGTAAGTTCCACTAGAACAGATTCTTCCTATGAACCGCTACTTTGTGTAACTGACTCCCAAATTCTCTACTATCTTAAACAGTTCCAATCTAGGTTTAAGCAATATCTATCCCATATATCCTCATAGACTGTGCCTCTTACCTCTTACTTTTACAACTCACACAAGAACCTCTTTTTGTAACCAACTATCATGAGTGGCTCTTTTTATTGCACAAGGTGAACATTAAATACTGCAATATTGATGTTTTAAATGACAGCCAGATCTGTAAAATATGTATTAATCATACTACTAAATACAAAATTATATCAATTAATATCTAAACATCTATTAATTGATATTTTATACATACTTGTATTTCAAAAGATATCAAAAGAAGTTTCTCACAAGGTGAGGATTGCCCTTTCCCAAAATACTATTTTAAGACTGAAAAGGGATTTTGCTTCAAGAGAATGCAACTGTTTTTGTTCTATCTTGAGTGACTGCTGATTTTGCTGTATTCTGTTCTCATCAGATGGTGAGACTGAGGTAATCTCTCCAGGGGACAGGCCTGGGTGATGGTATATGAAGGCCATGTTCTGCCAAGACTACATTGCCTCCTTTCAGCTGTACTGACAAGATCCAAAGAAATACAGGGCATTAATATAGAGAAATAATTAAAAATATATTGAATTTGAGAGAAAAAGAAAAAAGAATATCATGTTCCACATATGCCATTTTTTGTTTGTATTCCTTTTGATCTGTATAAAAATTCTTAACATCTTGTTATTCTTTGATCCATTTTCTTTTCTTTAGTCTCTTCTTTTTTCTTTCTTTCTGCAAGCCTTATTTCCTCTTGACTCTGAAACAAACAGTTCATTAAGCAACATCCTTGCAAAGAGAGGTTTCTCCTTATAAGAAATGCTTATAGTCAATTAGCAGAGCATCTGGCATAGTTCATGAGGCTTTCTTCGAGGCAAAAAATTATGGGTTTGAAACACACTGAGAGATTATTTTTTATTTCCAGTCTGTCTTGAAAATCTGGTGACAAATGAGAAATCAAATCCTTATCTCAAAAAAGAATTTTTGTTTTTTGTGCTATCTAAAAACAAAAGAAAATGAAAAATTGGGATGACTTTAATAGACCTTGAAATATTAGGTTATCCTAAAAGTTCATAAACACTTGCAAAAAATTGAAATTTTACTCGCCAAGTAATCTAAGGTTACCAGAAAACACTTGCAAAAAATTGAAATTTCACTCTCAAAAACAACAAAAATTATTGCTCAAAATAAAGACCATCATTTTCCAAGACTTTCTGCCATCGATCTGCAAGCTTTCGGATCTGGTCAAAGTACCATTCAGCTGGCTTCGAATCAAAGAATTCTTGACACGCTTCCTCAGCTTCATCAAACAAGTCAAATCAGCGGCCTTTCAGAAAGTGTTGCATTGAGCAGAAAAGGCCGTAATCTGATGGCGCACAGTCAGGACTGTAGGCTGGATGTGGCAGAACCTCAATGCCATCCAGCTCTTTAAACTTGTCTTTGGTCTTCCTGGCGGTGTGTGGCTTGGCATTGTCCTGCTGCATCAAAACACACTTTTGGTTGATCAGAGCCGGGTACTTTTGCTTCAACTTTTCATAGACCCACTCAAGTTGCTGAGAGTAAAGTTTGGCACTGATGGCACGACCATTGCTTGTCTCGATTGTGTTGGACCAGATAGACCCATTTCACAAGTGTTTATGAACTTTTGGGACAACCTAATATGATAATTGTTTGATTGATTTATTGATTGACTTGTTCTTTACAACTTTTGCAGATAATCTAAAGCCAGAAAATATTTCAGATTTATAAGAATTTTGGGGATATGATAATCATTTACTGATACAATTCCAACTAATTAACCCATAGCTGTGGGAAGATGTGGATTCATATCTTTTCTTAGTGTATTTGTGTGTATGTGAATATAAAAAACTTGACTGGAGTTGGAAATCAAAGATTCAAGTTTCAACTCTAAGCCATTATCCATTATGTCACATGCACATCCAAGCTTACAGCACCTGGTATTCACAAGCAATCAGCCATATACGAGTTTGGCCACAGATTCAATCAATCTGGTTTTATGACCAAATAGGTAAAGATTTTGTTTTAACACCTTGGTAACTATTAATTCTATTTCACAAAAATTATATTGAAACTAAGATTATATATGTGTGTGTGTGTGTGTATATAATGTAGAGGGAGAGATCATAGAAAACCACATTGCATTGTAACTGCCATTTTCACAATTCACTGTAATCTGCTTTATACTATCTATAAATTCTATCTCTGATATTGAACATCTCTTATCTCTAGTATTTGTCTATATTTCTGAGATGAGGTAGTATTTACTGTATTTACATTATTTGGATTATTGTCCTTATCATTGTTGCCATTTGTATGATGTTTCGGCCGTTGTACGCTCCAGCCTTCTTCAGGTGCTAGTAATTTCAAACCAAACCCTTCATTACAATCACTGGGATATATCAGACTCATTCCTTGCATAAAGCCTCAATTGGAAGTCATTAGTTATCTCCCTCTACCCTGCAAGTTACTTGTTCACCATTGTAGCCTGGTATTGAACTCACAATTCTTTGAGTCAAGTCACAGGAACTAACCAACATCTATATCCACTGAGACTTAAGGACAAGAACAACTGAAGTTTTGGGACTTAATGTCCAGTAACCCTTTCTTACCAGTTCATATTGCAATTTTTTGATGTTAACTGTTTTCTTTAGTATTTTTGATATTAATGGTTTTCTCCAGTATTTTTTTACCAGAGCTCATATTGCAATTTTTGACAATCTGGCACTCAGTATAATCTCCTTTATATATATATAAATGCCTTTAATGTGTGTGTGTGTGCTAAAATATAGTTTCCTATATTCTTTTATAGAAGTCAACACCCAGAAGCAACAGTCTGTTTTATGCTAAATGCAATCACCAGACCTGTCAACTGTATTAAGCATAAAACAAACTGTCTATACAGATACAATTAGAATTTAGCAAAAGGTTAAAAATGTTTATTTTGGTACTTATAAATTGAATTTAACAACACAGGGTTAAAAATGTTTACACCAGCATTTAGAAATTGGATTTAATAACACAAAGTTAAAAATGTTTATGCAGGCATTTAGAAATTAGATTTAGCAACACAAGGGTAAAAATGCTTTCCGATTATCAAATTCAAGCAATTGTTAAAATAAAAATACTATAAATGTTATCAGTCAACAAAAGAAAACTCTCTTAAATTCTTGAATATGTAAATTTAAAAGAAAGCAACAGAAAAAAAAGCTAACTTAGTATTAAGGATTCATGTTCTCTTTCTTTAATTTAAAGAAATTCTAATATATATATATGCATTTTATTTTTTTATGTATATATATATATATATATATATATATATATATATAGAATTAATATCTATTCACATGCATTGTTGACAAATATTGCATGATGAACTGTAATATTTTTGCTTCCTTTCATGAGTGAAATGTGAAAAAATCAGTAAAAATAACATTAAAAAATCATTCCTTACATTTACCCTTATTTTTATTAAAGCAGAAACAACAGCAAAAAATAAAAAAGAAATTTCTTCGTGTTTATCAATTTTTTTCAAGAACCCCCCACACATATAAATATGACCTTTTATGATATTTTTTATTCACCTCACTCACTTTCAAAATACTGAAAATCATATTTCTCCCCTTTTAGTTCATTTTATTTTTCTCTTACCTTCTCTTTTTACTTCTTTATCTTATTCTTGCAGAAAAAGCAATGGGGCTCTCTGACTTCCATCTCCTTCAGTCATTTTTGATAGTGATGGAGAAGTTTCTCTTTATTTTTTTTTCTTTTTCCTTTTCACAATTTTCTATATTTTTTCTTAATATTCCAGCAGAAAGAAACCTATGTTTCCTCTTAAGCTCACCTGAAATACTTTAGAAAAAGGTTGACATATTCCGTGCCTTCACCTGGAAATCCTGGCCTCATAGAATATACTATTTACCTGTTGATTTTTATCATAGAAGAAAAAAATTGCCTTTCTGATTATGTTTCATTAAGCACCTTGAAGAATCATGAACACACACATGCAAAATATATTTTCCTCATAAATATCTAATGTACACAAATTTCATTCATATGTGCAGATGGTGTAACATTTATCAGCCGAGTTCAAATCCAGCTAAATTTGTTGCATTCACTTTCACACAAATACTCTTGTATAAATCTATCTCTTCTTTCCCTACTTATGAGCTAAATAGCAGGAATGGTTCTTTTGTTAATACTGCACAATAACATGTGCATCAAATGAATTTATAAATATTTAGTAATTATCTATATAGCAGTTTCATCAATGAAAGAATGAAGAAAATTTTGGGTGATTCGGACGAGTTCATCTTTGCTTTCTTTCCTTGTAAAATTTTGCAAAGTAATAATAACAAAAGAACCGTTCTATTTTCATTTAGATTTATCCATTTGGCAATAAATACTAAAAATAGTATGAAATACATCATTTCTTTTAAAAAACTGGGGTGGCCTAATAATTATATCTGGTAGTATATATAATCTAATCAAATATATTAAGCTCTATAATATTTATTATATTGAGCACTGTTTAAAATAAAATAAATTCCAGAGTACTCAAAATAGTAAAACCTTGGGTCCTCTTCACCTTGATTTATATATATATATATATATATATATATATATATATATATAAGTGTAACTCTTCAGAAATGAATTGAGTTCTTTTGGTGACTGGCATGTGTATACACTGCTTATGTACAACATGTTAAAATTTCCTTTCTCTGTTTCCATGTGCCTATGGCTTAGGGAGTAGTGACTCCGACTGACACCAAATCAGTCGAGTTTTGACCCTGGCCAGAAGCAAGTGGATGTGTCTAGCCACACTGATGAGCTGTGATACAATGAAACAGGCTTGTATGTGGATGACTAATATATATATATATATATATATATATATATAAGTAAAAGTGATATTTGTTTACATTTATAAATATTTGAAAATGAGCACATAGACAAATTGTCAAAATGTTAGCATTTCAAACATGTGAATTTCAATATGATCAATTTGCCAGTTTGCCAGTTCTTGATAATATCCAACTATAATCCCAGTGTGTGGCACTGTAAAGAAGTGCCTAAAAACCATACCACTGATTGGTTCAAGCTTTATGAGTGAAATTGGATCAACACAACTGTTTAAAAACCACTGAGGTTTGTGCTCACATGAAATCTTATGTCATTATGACTGCTCATTTGAGCATATTAGCTTTTACTGTTGAGAGCAATACTGATTGTGTCAAATTATGTTTTCTGACCATAAAACGTAACTATAGTATGCTCAGCATTGTTACACTATAACACAGGTTGACTATCAGTGCCGAACAAACAGAAATGTGCTTGAACTGGCATCTGCAATAAGGATTAACTAGCCATCGTATTAAACTTCATCAGGTCCCAAAACATACTACCAGGCATATAAACATATATATAGTCATCCTCAGATAGATCTGTTTCGCTGTATCACAGCTCATCAGAACAGTTAGACTTCGATTGCTTTTAACCCAATTGGCATCAGTCGACGATTCTACCTCTGAGCTATGGGCGTTCAGTAGAAGAATATATATATATATATAAAAGCAACCCCCCCCCCAAAAAAAAATATGAATAGAAATATTACCTGGTACACACCCTCTTTCAACCAAATGACAAGTTGTAAATTTGGGAGAAAATTCCTTGCGTTAATTAGAAAACACTTTCTGAAAAAAAATTCATTAAGTAAGATCTTTAATAAAAACACAATATATATATATATATATATCTTTTTGCTATCTCTCATAAACTTTGTTCTGCTATCCATTTATACAAGCTTGTGAAGTAGTTTATGCATTGCTTTTCTCTGTCTCTCAGCACCTGGCAGTAAGGATAACTCAGCATGTGCCGAGTACAGTCCGCAGACATAACCAATAACATTTGGGCAGTTGCAGACTCATGAGTCACCAATTGGTGAGCATTTACTAAATTCATTTGACTGCAGGACACATTATTCCCTGGATTTTTTTTCTGTCTTGCATAAGGCTAGGACGAGACTCTATTTGGACATCCTGGAGTCTCTGACCATCAATATACAATGTCCTGTCCTGTGCAGACAAAGACAATTGAAATTCAAATTAGAACCTTTCAGGGAAACTACTGCTTAACATAGAATTTGTGAATTTTTTTGTTTTAAATCCTGCGTTTTTAGCCTCAGATGTTGTTCAAAAATCTTTCTTGATGACTTCTTGGTTTTAGTTGCCGATAATTTATTTTTGAAGATGTGTTGGCCGAAAGGCATCTTAAAATCACCCTCTTAATTTTTATTTTTCCCTTTTTAATTTAGATACTTTTGTATCTTTCTTAATAAAAAAAATTATTCTTTTTAAAATAATAATAATAATAATAATATTAATAATATATATATATATATATATATATATATATATATATATATATATTAAACATTTGTGGATACACTTTAGGGTGCCTGGAGTCAGTTTTGGTGAGATGGATTGAAACAAATATTTTTCAGCACCTACTCTTAAATAGAAACAAAACTTCTGATTCTGTAATGTCATGAATAAAACAGGCTTTACTTTAGTGTAAGAATTATTATTAACAATATTTCAATTTCTTTCATCTCTGTTTTTTCTCATTCCATGAAATTTTTCTCCCTCTTATCTTTGTGGAATTTTTATGCCTCTTCAAGAGCCTCAGTCCATTTTCTTTTGATTCTCTTATTCTTCAGTTCTAGCCAGCTTTAATCAGGATAAGAAATTATATACATTTCCCATCTTCATAAATGAAAAATACGCAGCATTTTTTTTTAAAAATGTCTTTTCAGCTTTTCTATTCTTCACTTTCTCTTTTCTTCCAGCATGACTAGAACTTTTAGTCCAAGTGTATTTTGCCAAAGGTTCCTGCCCATCCCACATGCTAGAAAGACTCAAAGACAATTCAACTACTTTCTGAAAGCAAGAAATAGTGGAGAAGAATCAAAAACCTGAAACGAGTTCTTCTTTACCATTTCGACATTTCTTTTCTGTGGCATTACATTGCAATGATGTTCATATATTTTCCATCAGCCTTTTTAGTAAGAAGACTCTGGGGGCAATATTAGAAAACTGCCATGAAGAATACAATTGTAGCGTCATGTCTTGGATTAGCATGAATTGGATGATCCAAAGCTTACTATCTATAAGGGTTTTAGAAATTGGCATAGCCTCATGGAAAACTGAAGAATTTATTCCTGACATTTTCAGAGTGGAGAGTTTAAAAAAGAAAACTGAGAATAACTTGGTTACTTGGAACAGTTATCATGCTAGCATTCCTTCTGGTAATTCCAGGGGTGTAGGAATGTTTCCAGAATCTTTCCCTCTGGAACAAAGAAGGAAAACGATAACGATAAAGAACCAAGAATCATTCTTTTGAGCAGTCTAATGTTAAAACTTTCATATAGATTCCAGCTTGTACAGGCATAAAGTTCTCTTATTAAAAAAATGAAAAATACGTTGGAAAAAGATTTTGATAATGTTACTTTTTTTTTTTTTTTTTTTTTGGAGTGTGCAAGCTAATGTTTGAAGCAAAACAAATATGACGGATAAAAAAAATAAAATCCATTAGTACTTCAGAAATTGTATTGCTTGCATTTTGGATACAAAACTTCCCAGATATATGTACCAAGAAAATCTGAATGAGCCAGTGTGTTTTAAAATAGAGCCTTGATTTATTGTGACAGTCTTCATAACTGAGAAGTAAAAGTATACCAGATCAGATCCTGTAAAAGTGGATGTAGGTTTAAATCTGAAATTTTTGGAGTTTTCTTGGGTATGCAGACAGGTAGAGGAAATAAATACTGTTTAAAATAAGCTGAACATTTACTAAAATACACATATCTACTGAAATAATGTTTGAAGTATGAAAAATATATTGGATTAAAAAAATCCATTAGTTCTTTAGAAATTGTGCTTGGTTTATCTTTCAGATACAAAACTGAGAAGATGTTACTGTCAAGAAAATCTAAACATATAGAACTTTTCTTTACCATGACATTCTCTGTAACCAGGCAGTAAAATTACATTGGATCAGATGGTGGTTTCTCCTGCAAAGGGTGATGTAGGTCCAAATAAAGCATTATGTATATATATATATATATAAGTAAATTAACCTAGCAAGGTTTCACCTAAATGGATCTTCAGGGAAGGTTGGCTCCAACCTTCCCTGAATATCCGTTTAGATGAAACCTTGGTAGGTTTGTTGGCTCCCTTGGTTAATTTACTTATTCTGCTCTGCTTACATATTGAGCACTTTTTTGTTATTGATTACTTGTCTTGAGTTTTTTCTTTGGGCTACGTACTGGCTTGGTCCAAATTGCTTTGGCTGATGTTCATGTGCTTAGCTCTTTCTTTTTTTACAACCATTTTTTCCTTCTGCGTATATATGCAGAGGGTTTTTTGAAACAAGTATAGTGATAAGTTTGCATTTATATATATATATATATATATATATCATTAGGTTATTTTTGTGAATCTTTTTCTTTGTGAATCTTTTTTCCTTATTTTTGTGAAATTTTTTCTTGTGGATCGTTTCTTATTATTTTTAACTTTTAAAATTTTTTATCATTCCTAATTGTGACTGTAATTATATATAGTCCCTTTTTCTTTTCACAGTTTTATTTATATTTCTTCTTTAGTTTGATTATTTTTAGTTTTGTGTTATTGTGTGTGTATTATTGAGTGTATATATATGACCTGTTATAGTTATATGTCTGTGTGTGCATTTATTTTGAGTATGATTATGTCTTTTCTCTTGCTTGTTCTCGTACTTTAATTTTACTTAACTATTTATTGTATATGTGTGATTTGGTGCATGTCTTCTTTATTTTTGTGACTTTTCCAGAATTTGTTGCCTCAGTGTTTAATTACATACACCTCGGCCTTTCACTTCACTTTATTTCCTCTCTGTGCTAACCTTAAATTTTTTTTTGAATATTCTGAATTAAATGTAACATTTGATTTTTCAGGTTTAAGAAGACTGTCAAAATAAATTGTAGATTCAGAACCGTTTAAGTATGTGTTGAGTTTTCTTCTCTATATTGCATATTGCTCGAGTTCTCTATTTTTAAGCTATTAAATATTTTATATTAAATATTATATATTAATTAGATAATTTTGGGGGATTATCCTCTCCATTTTTACAGGTTTGTCATTTTTTTCATATATATATATATATATATATATATATATATATATACTAGCAGTATAGCCCAGCATTGCTCGGCTGTAATGAAAGCTTTAAAACTAATCCATGTTCCTGGAGCTCAGACTCTTCGAATGTTGGCACGAAAGACTAAAAAGCCATAGTTGTTTCCGGTTAAAGCGAAACCATAGACTGAAAGAAAAATGAATGGATGTAAGTCAAATTTTGATTTTCTGGTATTGATATCAAATAAGTTATTTTCGTTGTAAACTGAATTTTGAAGGCTAAATAAGTCCTCTGAGTAAATGGTATCATGGCTGAGACTAAGAACTACAATTATACCTACTTAGAGCCAAACCCGAAGCAAAAAACTAAAATAAAAGGGCTGAAAAAAAAAATACAGATATACAGGCAGATAAACAGACACACACACAAACATCTTGCCTTTTATATATATATACTCAATTTTTTGCACTATTGTAAGAACTGCAACCTTGAAACTTCTGAATATCGTTTCTTATAACTTTGTCTATATATGTATCAAATTTGATTAAAATCGGACCACTCCTTCTATAACCCGATTTTTTTGATTATTGATTTTCGATATTTATCGGGGGTACCTCAACACAAAACCTAGCTAAGAACACTCGCAGATGCTTATAGTACAACTGTGTAAATTTTCAAGAAAATTGGTTCAGCCGTTTCGGAGTCTATAGGTAATGGACACACACACAGAGACACAGACAAAGTTCCATTTATAAATAAGTTTAGATATATATATATATATGATAGAATAAAGTACAGAAGAAAGTAGGAAACATATCTCAATTTTACATGTTTCACTTTTATTGAAGCTTCTTCAGAGATTGAGATAAAAATGAATTTTTACAAAGAGTATACTGCTATGTTGTGACTTGGGGGTTGATTCTCATTGGTCAGCTGCCCAATAAGTGAAAGCTCATTATTTTCAAATGTATGTGCATGTCATATTTTGTATGCATATGTATGTATAGCAATGATTGTCTGTAAATATGTTTGTGTGCATATAAATACGCATGTCAAGTGTATTAAAATGATGGACAATATTTATATGCATGTGTGTGAGTCTGCGTATATAATAACATTAAACAACTATATTCAGCTAAGAAAACGATAGCTGATCAGCATATTTCTGAATGATATAAATTTTTATAGTAAGTAATCTGTGAAAATAAAGTGCTTAATATTAAGATATAGAACTATATTCAGCTAAGAAAACAATAACTGATCAGCATATTTCTGAATGATATAAATTTTTCATAGTAAGTAATCTGTGAAAATAAAGTGCTTAATATTAAGATATAGAACTATATTCAGCTAAGAAAACAATAACTGATCAGCATATTTCTGAATGATATAAATTTTTCATAGTAAGTAATCTGTGAAAATAAAGTGCTTAATATTAAGATATAGAACTATATTCAGCTAAGAAAACAATAACTGATCAGCATATTTCTGAATGATATAAATTTTTCATAGTAAGTAATCTGTGAAAATAAAGTGCTTAATATTAAGATATAGAACATTAATAATAACTCTGAATATTTCAGTTGTTTATATTCTCACTCAGAGTTTCACAGAAATGTCATCTACTTATCAAAGAGTTAGAGTGAAATTGATTTTATTTATAGAATATTTATTATTCATCAATAAAATTCAGTATTACTATCTAGCTAGTATTATGACGTATTATATTTAAGGGATTTATATTTATATATATTTAAATGTAAACACAAATTCTACTCCGTCATCTTCTTTTCTTGCACTTCCCGCCTGTGGAATTCTCTTCAATTTACTTGCTTTCCTGACAGCTATTATCTCCAAGAATTTAAATGTAAAGTCAATAGTCATCTCTTAACTTACTAACCTGCATCCTCCCTCTCAGGCTCCTTTCTCCATCCACTCCACTCTCATCAGTATTCTCATTCTTCTTTTACCCACTTCCTGTCACCCCTATAACCTGTCACTCTTTCTCATAACTTTCCTCCTATGTAACCCTCTGCAAAACATTTGCAGTAAAATGCCTTGCTTGGGATAATATAATTATTTAAAAAAAAATTAAATGTTTGCATAAACATATCTGTTTTTTAAATGGTATGATTGTCATCTACCAGCCTGGGATTTCTATAGATTTTAATAAAGAAAATGTGTCCTTCAGCAGGCTTTGAACTTGCATCTTGTTGTGGTGTCCTCCCTCTAAAGAGTCTATGTTGGACTCTTCTGCCTACTATAAGTTTAGTAAGAGATGAGGCTTTGGGAGAACAGTTGAATTGATTGAACGCTGGACAACCAACACACACACACTAGTCGTGTAATACTCTTCTGTGTTATTTACTGTTAAATGTACAATATTTCTATGACACATGTTTTGTTATTTCTAAAACCATTCACTTGGTCACAACACATTGTATTACAATATTTAGAGTTGAATATAAGTGTGTCTGTGTCTTCGAAGTTCAGTGATGACGACCTTTGTCATTTAGGAGTATCATCCTCATAAATTACAACAACAGATTCTGCAGACAGTTGGTGGCTGAGCACAATTATAACGCTGGTTAAACATTCAGTATAACTTGCTATTTGCTCAAGCAGTCATTCACTACTAGCAGTATAGCACGGCATTGCTTGGTTGTAATGAAAGCTTTAGAACTAATCCATGTTCCTGGAGCTCAGACTCTTTGGACGTTGGCACGAAAGACTAAAAAGCAATAGTTGTTTCCAGTTAAAGCGAAACCGTAGACTGAAAGAAAAATGAATGGATGTAAGTCAAAATTTGATTTCCTGGTATCGATATCAAATAAGTTTTTTGTCATAAACTGAATTTTGAAGGCTAAATAAGCCTTCTGAGTAAATGGTATCATGGCTGAGACTAAGAACTACAATTATACCTACTTAGAGCCAAATCCGAAACAAAAACTAAAATAAAAGGGCTGAAAAATACAGATATACAGGCAGATAAACAGGCACACATACAAACATCTTGCCTTTTATATATATATATATATATATATATATACATATATATATTATCGATTTTCTGCACTATTGTAAGAACTGCAACCTTGAAACTTTTGAATATCGTTTCTTATGTCTTTGTCTATGAGTGTATCAAATTTGATTAAAACTGGACCACTCTTTCTATAACGTGATTTTTTTTATTATCGATTTTCATTATTTATCAGGGGTACCTTGAACCTTGACACAGAACCTAGCTAAGAACACTCGCAGATGCTAATAGTATAACTGCGTAAATGTTCAAAAAAATCATTTCAGCCTTTTCGGAGTCTATAGGTAACGGGCACATACACAAAGTTCCATTTATAAATAAGTTTAGATAAGCTCATCAACATTCAACACACATCACCCTAGACTTTTGTCTGGTGCTTTTATAGTTATTTAGTGGTCATCTGATCATCTGTGGAGAAATCCATTTTTCTTGTATTATTCTTTCACTGTCGATCAGGGTTCAAACTCAGGCGTCGCCATTTATGCTTCTTCTATATGATAATATGTTTTCATTGAAACTGTTTTTTAGGGCAAATTTACGACCACAAATGTTTTGGTGATTCATCATTGCTTTGAACATTTTTGATTTTAAATCCCCTTTATATTCTTTATATTTTTATATTTGTATATTCTTTATTTTAACTGTTGGGATGTTTTGTTAATGTGTTCTGGGAGTATTGTTTGAGGTATACTCTTACTTCAGATGTAAAATTAGCTCCTTGTTTTACAATTTTTAACGTTACCTAAGAGCCCAGCTGCAAACGAATCTGAATTTTATAAGATAATCAGTTTAATGCAGGGGTTTTTTAAACTGTGGTCCGTGGACCACAGGGTGTCCACAAGGATAAGATAGGGGGTCTGTGGATTAACTCATCATGTGAAGTTCGAAGTATAAATTTTCAATGTCTGGATATTTATTTATGTTTATTAATGTTATCAAATGATAAAAGCTTGCACTATCACTCATTACATGTCAATATTATTTATACAAAAAATTATTTTTCACATGCAAGAGCTTGATGTTGAAATTTACTTTTTTTTCAGGGTGCAAGCGTCACCCATGGATAAATTTTTAATAAAGGGGTTCGTAAGTCAAAAAGTTTGAAAACCCCTGGTTTAATGAACTGATGTAATGAATATGCATACACTTTGGTTCCCTCTCACAGTAATGTGATTTGTTGGTTTCAGCCATAAATACATACAAGACAAGGACACAGAAAGGTTTACGTCCATAGGTCTACCACTAGAGGTCTACAGGTCTTTGACCAGAGGTTTACGTCTATAGGTCTACTACTATTGACTACGCTTATGTCTGAGGATACTGCATACGACAAGTACCATCCATTATGTCTACGTATTAGATTGACCTACCCGGTTGCATTTGCCTAAACCACTTAACTACCCCGAATAATATATATATATATATATATATCCCTTTCCGGGACATATCATGAGCCATATAACCAAACTTCTTCATTTGTTGTATCCCTTCAAGATGTAGGCGATCATGGACTTCCATTTGCCCCTGTCCCTTGTCGCTCTTAATATTTTTCCTCTTGGTATCTCTCTCAAACCGCACTCCGCCATCCATTTGCTTGTGCTCATCAAATAGGTCTTGCACTGTTTTCCCCTGTTTTTTTTCTTTCTATCCATCCTGTGAGTATCAGATTCTTCAAGCCCTCCTTCCTTACTATGTGTCTCAAGATCCTTATCTGTCTGTTCCTGACATTAAGCATGTTTTCTTCTCACTTGCATCCTCTCTAACACCTCGTCATTGCTCACATGCTCGATCCTCGGTATCCTCAGCATCCTTCTGTAGAACCACATTTCTGCTGCCTTGAACCTCTTCTTCATCCTTGAAGAAATCATCCAACATTTGTGGTCATGCAGAAAGACAGATATCACATAGCAGTCCATGCTTTTCTTTGTTTCCAATGAGATTTTCTTGTCTATCAATACTCTGATTAGCTTTTGAAATGTGGCCATGCCAGCCAGAGTAATGGTGCTAATTCTGATGAATAGAGCAGGAAGCGGTATTAAACTGGAAATAAAACAAGAAGAGTGTGGTTTTGTCATGGACTTTGCAACAAGAAATGTGATATTCATAACTGAAATGACATCCGAGTGAAATAAATATTAGGTTGTTCCAAAAGTTTGTAAACACTTGCGAAATGGGTCTATCTGGTCCAGCACAATCAAGACAAGTGATGGGTTCAGAAAGGGCAAGAGACACCGTCGGTTCCAAAACCAGATCGATTCGGCAAGAAAGTCATGTTATGCATTTGGTGGAACTTTGAAGGAATCGTGCATTTTGAGTCGGTTCCGAATGGTCGTGCCATCAGTGCCGAACTTTACTGTCAGCAACTTGAGCGGGTCTATGAAAAGTTGAAGCAAAAGTACCCGGCTCTGATCAACTGAAAGCGCGCTTTGATGCAGCAGGACAATGCCAAGCCACACACCGCCAGGAAGACCAAAGACAAGTTTGAAGAGCTAGATGGCATTGAGGTTCTGCCACATCCAGCCTACAGTCCTAACTGTGCTCCATCAGATTACGGCCTTTTCTGCTCAATGCAACACTTTCTGATTTTACTCGTTTGATGAAGTCGAGGAAGCGTGTCAAAAATTCTTTGATTTGAAGCCAGCTGAATGGTATTTTGACCAGATCCGAAAGCTTGGTCTTTATTTTGAGCAATAATTTTTGTTGCTTTTGTGAGTAAAATTTCAATTTTTTGCAAGTGTTTTCTGGTAACCTTAGATTACTTGGAGAGTAAAATTTCAATTTTTTGCAAGCGTTAACAAACTTTTGGGACAACCTAATAGAAATTCAAAAGGATGTGCGCTTATGCTTTATAGATCATGTAAAAAGATTTGACAAATTACAGCGCAAGTACTTATTTGAACCACTAAGGAAATTTGATCTATTTTGGAAAAAATGTTAGAATAATTCAGAATTTAAATCCAAAGCAAACAATCTGCATGAGGATATAGAATGAACTGAGTAACCATACAAAACTACAGGGTGTCACAGAAATACTTTCCACAGAATGCTAAGACATTAATAGCAATAGTGGCTTCATCTAGCTAATATCTTACTGTTATGTAAGAGATATTTCTGCTGCACCCTGTCAAAACGGATGAGACATGGATGTGTCCTATCCCCAGATATAGTCAACCTCTAGAAAGTAGTATTATCCTAAGGGAACTAGAAGACCTATCAGGATTTATTATCAGTGGGTGTAATTTTAACAATATAAGATATGCAGATAGCATTTTGTTGATGGCCGGCTCAAAAACAGACCTCCTAAACAGGATCGAAGAAAGTGAAAAAAAAAAAAAACTTAACAATCAATAACAAAATGACTGAAAGTCTGATCACCAGCAAGAGATATAAACAGGTGCAGAATTTTAAATATTTGGGAAGTGTTTTAACAGAGGATGATAAATGCGTCTCTGATATCGAACATGCATTGGATGATCAAAAGAGGCATTCCAAGAAGCAGGCAAGGAGCTGAGAAATGGCAAAACAAACAAAAAACATTAGAAAGAAAGAAAAGAGTATTTGTCTATATTTATGAGATGAGGTATTGTAATTATTTACACTATTTACATTGCTTGGACTGTTGTCTTTGTTGGCTTGTGGAACTAGAACAATTTACCACAGTGAACAAAATAAAGAGTTAAGTTCGGAATTCCAATCATCTGAAGAAGGTGAAAGCATCCAATGGCTGAAATGTCGTGAATATAGCGACAAAGATGAGACAACAATGTGAACAATGAAAATAAAGAAAAGAGTACTGGATTGCTATGTGCTATCCATCTTCTCAGATGGCAGTGAATGCTGGACAATCTCATCATGGATGAAAATAAAACAACTTGAGACAGCAGAAATGCAGTTCGGCAGAAGGATACTGAAAATTTCATTGACGATGCTTAAAGAAAAATGGCAACAGAAAGAACACTTGTATTCAGATTCAGGAACAGATAGCTGAAATTCCTGATGAGGAAAGACGGCTTTGAAAAATTGACCTTCATGGGGCATTTTACGAGCAAGAGAGATAAATGAAGTCAGTAAGCCAATTACCTGACAAGTTTGTGAGAATGGATGATAGAACGTGGAGTGGAGGAGAGAGTTTAGCAAAGGGAGCAAAAGCTGCAAAGCGACACACGAGATAAGCGATCATGGCACTCCACAACTTCCTATGTCCTGAAGGGACGCGGCACATTAAAAAATATTGTTAGTGATCTTTTTTATATTGAAGTTAACGAAATTGCTTTCAACTTCAGTTATAATATATAGGTGATATTCTGGTATACCCCCACCCAAAAAAACAAACAAAAAACGGTTAATTGATTAAAAAAAAAAATGAGCCAATTACAAGCGTAAAAGTCTAAGACAACAGGGGAAACACATAAAACACTTGAACTAGCTAGACAGAGTCTCCGCTACCAACCAAAACTGATATGGAATACAAGCGTTGATTGGCTAGCGGTAGTTGCACTTCTGTTCTGTCACGTGACATTTCAGCGTTCCCGCCAATTTCAATAACTCTGTCGGAGTCTCGCTATGTCAAGTAAAGAAGTAGAAACGAACTTCGGCGTATTGAACTTATCTACGCCTATTAAGCTGGAAAAATTTCGTCTTTCAAAAACAGGTGAGCAGTTATCGCGTTCATTGGCAAAATAAATGAAAGCAACAATAAATTTTGTGTGGTTTGCATTTTTTTTTGTCATTATTCAGTGTATTTTTCTTCGAGTAGATGTGCAAATTCTTAAAAGAAAATAGTTATTATAGATTTTGATTTTATTGTCGTAGAATAGATAAAAAGTCTGAGTTTTTATTTAATGATTTACGATAGGCGTTATAATTTTATCAATTCGAATTAACAAAAAAATATCAAAAACGGTACGGTCTTCTTGGTTTTCTTCATTCATATGTGGATTCACGTTTAGGTTCGATTTTGGTTACTTAAAGTAATTTAGTATCGTATAGATATTATTAGTAGGTATCTCCAAATATTCGTTAAAAAATGAGTATACATGAAAGAATAACCAAAAACTTAATATAAAAATGTTTCATCGTCCAAATATTTAAGAAATGCGAACGGATATTTGGATCTGTTTTTGGAGCTTTCAAAATTTTGGTTA
Organism: Ascarosepion bandense; assembly: GCA_037127315.1. Taxonomy (NCBI): domain Eukaryota; kingdom Metazoa; phylum Mollusca; class Cephalopoda; order Sepiida; family Sepiidae; genus Ascarosepion; species Ascarosepion bandense. The sequence goes on along the minus strand of JBBBDQ010000886.1, from coordinate 265,122 downwards.
AAAAACCCTTCTGTCTTCAAAGGAGGCCATAAATTAGTACGTTAGGAGATTTTTGTGATGAAAAACACATTGATATGGACATTATTTTAAATGAAACTGCTACGGCGAATTCATAAGTAGATGAGATTGCTGTAGAAATATTTTATTTTTAAAAAAATTAAAAATTATTTTACATTGTACTCCAATTTCTCTCCCACCAAAAAATTATTTAATTCTATGGAAGTTCATGAATTTCCTTTTTGAATTGCTTAATGGGCGGACCTGAAGCAGACTACCACCACGTTTAGTTTTGTTTTTCTTTTCCCTGTTTTTACTTTTTTCAGCGCAGTTCTATCGATTGTTACTTAAACTTTCCGATTATCAAAAAAAAAAAATTGAAAAATTACAATATTTAAACAAATTTGGTCGGGGCGGGGTCACTTTCTGATAAATCGATCCTCCGTTTTTAAACCACTATCGTTGGGGTCGCTAAGTTTGTTAATTTCGTTATTTTTTATTTATTTATTTTATTTTCAGCGCAGTTCTATCGACTGCTACTTAAACTTTCCGATTATCAAAAAAAAAAAATTTGAAAAATTACAATATTTAAACAAATTTGGGTAGGGGTGTCAGTTTCCCATACAACGTTAAAAAAAGTAAATCGATCCTCCATTTTCAACCACTAAGCTTTAAGGTTGTATGAGAACCTGGTCTACACCCGCTAAAATTGTTTCATTGAAATCTTTGCAAATTTTTTTTTGTCATTCGTAAAGTTTAAGGTGTAAGATAATATTGCACCGAAAAAAGTCCAAAAAAATTGATAATGAACAAATTTACAAGTGGCGGTAATATCGTACCGGCGACTGATTTCAAAATGGAGGCTCGATTTACTCTAGGTTAGGTTAGATAGGTTAGGACATCTAGGCCTCGCGGCCTCTCGTGTGTCCCTTCTTAAATCCTCTCTCCCCTCTCTTAGCGTTGTGGCATGGCCGAGATGGAGAGAAAATAAATTATTTACATCTCTAATCAAACTCATATTTTAATTTTAATAGTGTCTTATCCTTTTCAATAAGGCTTTTAAATTCCGTAAGAGTTTTTGCCAATTTTATGTGTGATGGTAGTGCATTCCAATACTTTGAGTGGTGACTCTGTTACAAAAAAAGTTTTGTCTAATATTAGTTCTACTGTGCTGGGTTATTATTTTTAATTCGTTGTTACGTGTTCTAGAATAGTCAGACATAGTGAATAAATTTTTATTGATGTGGTCAGTAGAATGGAATATCTTGAAAACATTTATCAAGTCCCCCCTCAGTCTTCTATATTTCAGTGATGGTAATTTCAATTTTCTTAACCTATCCTCATATTTAATCAATTTTAATGACGTCAACAATTTTGTTGCTCTTCTTTGAACTCTTTCAATTGCTACTGACTGTCTTTTTAGTAGAGGACTCCAGATTTGGTTGCCGTATTCTAAATGTGGTCTAACTAAGCTCTTGTACAATTTTGATAAAGTTGAACAGTTTAACCCAGAAAAAGCACCGTTTAAACCTAGCATTTTGTTTGCTTTATTTATGGCCTTATTTATATGCATATCAAAATTTAATTTTGTGTCAAAAATTACACCAAGGTCTTTCTCTTCAGTACAAGTATCTAATGTATGTGTATTTGTTCCATGAGTTATACTGGAGCTGAAATTTGGATTCTTTGACCCTATATGCATAACTTTACATTTGCTTGCATTAAAATACAAATTCCATTTTTCCGACCAGCTTATAAGATTATCAATATCATTTTGAATCACCTGTTGGTTTTTTGTTGTATTATATATATTTGTGTCGTCTGCAAATATTTTACACACACTTTTAACCACTTCTGGCAAATCATTTATAAATATTGTGAAAAGGATAGGTCCCAGTATGCTAGCTTGTGGGATTCCACTTAATACTTCAGACTGCTTAGAGCCATTTATTATTTATTTTAACCCTTTGAGTTCTACCAATAAGAAAGTTTCTTGTCCATTTCAAGGTTTGTTCAGATATACCATAAAACTGCATTTTGAGTAATAATCTTTCGTGCGGTACTGAATCGAAAGCCTTTCTAAAATCAAGGTATATAACATCAAATGCTTCTTTCTCATCTAATAATTTTGTAAAGTCATCCATTACTTCAACAAGTTGAGTATTACAAGACCTTCTTGATCTAAATCTAACGTTGTATGAGAAACTGATCCCCGCCAGAAAATGTTTAATGACTGAAATTTTTCCATTTTTTTTTTTATATCAGTCGTTAAGCTAAGTGGGTAATCGATAGGACTGAGCTGTAAAAAAATAAAAAAAATGAAATCAACGAAATTAAACGTGGTGGTAGTTTACTTCAGGTCCGCCGCTTAATGTTTATAATTAAAGTGATAAGGACGAGTACCCCGGACATTTTTGTGGATGAAGAGTCGAACAGAATCCCACAGTTAGATAAAATCTGCTCTAAATCGTAAATTTAATGAGAAAAGCTTTAATTGTTTTTATGAATAAGAAATTACGGACACTATTTATTGTCTTACGAAAAAAATCTTTTCAATGAATTATGCAGTTTTTACGAGTATTGTTTTCATTATTTTTAAATTTTTATTGGAATAATTTAAACTTAAATCTTTTAAAATTCTGTATTAAATTGTGCCAAGTGATATCGTTATAATTATAAATGAGCACAGATGCCTGCTGTTTTAGAAAGAATTTAATTGTTTTTGTGCGTGTATAAATGTGTCGTATTTTTTTTTGTAAATACGGTCATGCAATCAGAAAATAAGATCGGTAACTATAACAAATTTTAAATTTATTACGCATTTATTTTAAACCTTACTTATCGCTTTTTTTCTTTTACCCATTTAAAGTCATTTATAAAGTAAAAATATTTTGGGTGTGATAAAAGACTGAAAATAGTCGGATTTCTAATAGGTAGATTCAAAACGTCGCTAATAGAACTATATAGGAAAACCAAATTTGTAAACTAAAAAATAAAAATCCTTCTATTATTGAATCTCATGTTAAGCTTTTATTTGCATTAGGGAGGATTGAAAAACAATAGTGTTGTTCTTCATAAGTTATTCTTTTTCAAACTTCCTACTGTAATCCTACTGAATGATATTTTTTACTGGTGAGGTTCATTCTGGTTGGGTGGTCGTTATTATTTTCACTAAATTACTAAGTGCTTTTCACTCTTTTATTATCAGTTGTTGCCGAGAATTTTTTTTCGATCGAACTTGGGTGCGAAAAAATCCTCAAAGTTTGTAACAAGGGAATTTGGTAAAACTGTCTTTAAGAGCTTCTTTCATTGACTGCTGAAGTTTTGAGTTACTTAATAAGTTCAGTTCACAATCTATTCTCACTGGTGCCATGTATTCTCTTTTTTCTTTTTGTTTGTGTTTTTTTCTAATAATCGCCAGAACGAGAGAAATGTTAAAAATAAAGATATGAAATAACCGATCTTTTTGTGCTCATAATAATCATTTGATTAAAAAAAGATTCCAATATTTCTAAAAAATAATTGTGAGAAATATTCTCACATAACTCAGTGCTTAGGCAGAGGAAGGAAACAGTCAGACAAACAAGACATACCTGATAAAGTAAAACAATTTATTGTCTTGCAAAAACTGATTTTGCGGCTACTTCGTAGCCTGGTATAGTCCTTCTCGCTGCGTAGCTTGTTAGTTCCTTCGTCTGAGAAGGGTATGGGAAACCACGAGGAACGGCGGTCCGCGACGTACAGGAAATTCTGGGGTCAGCTTCTTCTGCAGTTCCATTCGGTCGAAAGTCGATAGTTCTTAGAGAATTTTTCTCTCAGAAGGATAGGCATTGCCCAAAGGGTTTCCTTATAAGAAAGGAAGGATGTCGAGATATTTTCTCTGATAAGGTTGAGGCTGTTAGCCCAATGGGTCTCCAATACTATGGAGAGATGGTCTCGATATAGCGAGACATGAGGGTGCCAATTGTTGGCCCCGCTGGTTGAATCTCGGCACGTAGATCTCCGAAGCTGTCCGTGCCAACCGAGCAAGCAAGTCCGTCCAAAAGGAAGGAAAAAAAAAGGGAAAAAAAAGGCGCGAGCCTCCTCCTGGCGTAAAGGCCCGCCTCAAGTCCAAGACGAGGTTCGGGTCTTCGGCCAATCAGGAGACCTGTTATATCTGTAAATTTCCAACATAATACACTGCAGTCGTTCAACGTACTAGCTAGAACCATATTTTCTATTTCATGCAATTTTAATTTAAAAAAAAAAAAAGCTAAAGGAAATTAATAATACTGAGCATCAGGAAAAGACAGATGAAGTTCCTGGGACATGCAATGAGGAAGGAGGGCTTGGAAAACCTGATACTAACAGGCCAGATAGAGGGGAAAAGAGACAATGGAAAGAAATGGATAACAATAACATGTTTGAAGGACCTAATCAAGTGGATGACGCAACGAGGGTTGCATGGTGTAACAGGAGAAGGCGTGCTCAGAGCCACCAGGGATAGGGAAACGTGGAAAGCTATGATCGCCTACGTCCTGAAGGGACAGGGCACATAGAAGTAGTTTCAAATGGATTCAAACTGCACTAATTACAGAATCCTAGTCTACAGATTTTTATGTCAAGGTTCGTATCGACATTCCTCACGAAATTAACTACTACTGTAAAAATGTGGGATAATTAAGAACAATATAGACGAAAATAAAATCTATAGATAACTGAATAAGCTGAGTCAATTTTTGAGAGATACATCGGGCGTCAATATTTTAAAACGAGTATCTCAAAAAGCTTTCGATATAAAGCTGTGACTGGCGTTTGTTGTTTCTTTCCACCACACAAGCGCACCTTGCAACTTAAATGGACAAAGGAACAAAAAAACTATTATTATCGTGCCGTCTTTGGATAAAAAAAAAAAAGGTACCGTCACGTTTTCGCGGGAAAACAGCATAGCGTAATGAAAAAGGCCACAAACTTAACGAAAATGAAGTTTTATCGTCAAAATGTTCATGTTATTATTAAAATGAAAGATCAAAGTATTTTTTTAAAAATTTTTGAGATTTTTTTTAATCCTTTCTAACATGTTTGAAATTTTGGTTAAAATCTTGTCTTGTTTACGTCATCGCCGTGGCTACCTTTTATTGACTTTTTTTGCGCTTGTTTTCCGTTGAGAACACATGGAAATTCTTGTAAAAATCAAATAATTGTCCAATTTTAATGAAAATTTCAGGACTTAACAAATGAATTAAATTGTTTTTGACATGTTTTTTTCTTTCTTAAATTTTAGTACAAATGTTTTTTTAATGTTATCCCCCACTTCGTTAATTTCATGAAATTTCGCACAGTATCTTTTTATTTATTAAATTTTGTTTTGTTAAATGTAGGAGTCATTGGAGATTGTAAATCACCCCTTTTTTTTCAAATTTGTACTATTCAACTGAAAATCTGCTCTGAATTGAAAAATAATGAATCCAATAAAACTATGACAAAAGAAAAGCTTGGGCAAATAACATTTAATGTTACCTCAGTATTTCTCCGTTTTTTTTTTTTTTGTTTTTTTTTTTATTTTGAGGATTTCAGCTATTCGTCTGATTCACAGTTTTGTATATTTCTTTCTTATTACAATGGCAGATCTACTATAAAACTAATGAAGCTTAAGTTTTAAGAGCTTCTACTCTCCGAGGGGCTCTGAAACCCCTTTTTATTTTATTTTTTTTATGAGAAATTTTCGACAAAATCTGTTTTAATGGCGTTGGTCCATTTAAGGCCAGTGATAGAATCATAAGCCAGTTGGCTGAAGTAACTAATGTTGGCCAAAGAATATGCTCTAAAAACCATTTCATACGACCTCAAAGTTGCCCTATAATTGGTCAAATTTCAAAATTTTCTGGGTGGCTTGCAGCACCTGACCTTCCAGCTCAATAGGTTGGTTGACTTCACCAGAACCTATTAATAATCTACATTTTGGCAGTTGAATTCCAGGATCTATTGTTACTGGTTGTGAAGCCCTTCCTTCCATGTTCAAGCTCCAGAACCACAAAAATATAGGTCCGTTACTGCATGTGTAAGTAGTGACATGATGTCAATTCACTAGATATGGTTCAAAGTAATATCAGATCTAATAAACATTTTTTAAAAAGCCAAAAATATTCTTTTTAATAATGTCATTATAAGCAAGGCTTGACTTTCACTAGTATGCAGAAGGTATTGAAGAAAAAATATAAAATGAATGGGATTCAAGAAGATTGCAATTGACATTGCATTTAAATTTTTAGAGATTTTTATTATCTGGGAAGCAGGTAAATGGAAAAGGAGTTCCACAGGCAGAAAATGCTAGCAAAAAGAAACTGTTGGAGTACAAGTGGCAGTTATATTTAACTATTTCAACAGTAAAAGGGTCAGACCTAGATACCAATCTTTATAGCATGCTTAAATTTGGGACTAAAATCTAAGTTTAATTTTAGTCTAAAACAAAACTTTTACATAAGTAACCTTGGGAAAATAAGTCTCAGAAAATCATAAAAATTTATATTAGGCAAGAGACATGTTCCATTCAAAATTTATATTGTTTTATATATATATATATATATATATATATATATATATATTATATACACTAGCAGTATAGCCTGGCATTGCCCAGGTGTAATGAAAGCTTTAAAACTAATCCATGGTCCTGGAGCTCAGACTATTTTGGACTTTGGCACAAAAGACTAAAAAGCAATAGTTGTTTCCAGTTAAAGCAAAACCATAGACTGAAAGAAAAATGAATGGATGTAAGTCAAATTTTGATTTCCTGGTATTGATAGCAAATTTTTTTTCATCGTAAACTGAATTTTGAAGGCTAAATAATTTCTCTGAGTAAATGGTATCATGGCTGAGACTAAGAACTACAATTATACCTACTTAGAGCCATACCCGAAGCAAAAACTAAAAGGGCTGAAAAAAAATACAGGCATACAGGCAGATAAACAGACACACACACAAACATCTTGCTTTTTATTTATATATATATATATATATATATATATATATATAATCAGTTTTCTGCACAATTGTCAGAACTGCAACCTTGAAACTTCTGAATATCATTTCTTATATCTTTGTCTATAAGTGTATCAAATTTGATTAAAATCGGACCACTCCTTCTATAACCCAATATTTTCGATATTTATCGGGGGTACCTTGACACAAAACCTAGCTAAGAACACTCACAGACGCTTATAGTACAACTGTGTAAATTTTCAAGAAAATTGGTTCAGCCATTTCAGAGTCTATGGGTAACGGACACATACACACACACACAGACAAAGTTCCATTTATAAATAAGTTTAGATGGAATAAAACTAGTTAAAAAGGCTACTTAAAACAAGTAAAGTTTTCTTTCGTTTTCATTCCCATGCAATAAAGAAGCTCTTTAAAAAAATCTGTTTACTCTTTTGGCCAGATTTTAAGACATCGGTTTGGCAGAGAAATTTTCACTATCTTGTATTGTTCAATTATTCTCCCCCAATAAAAATTTAAAGTATCAAAATGAATGTTGCTGTCAGACACAAACTGGAGAGGCTCCTTGACAATGTAGCCAAGTAAAGTGAGAAGAAAGGTTTAACCATCAGTTGAAAGAAGTCGAAATATGATAGCAAGAGGAACAGCCTAAGAGGCTTTGGATGTTAAAATCTTCAGAATTCTCAGGATCCAATTTGTTTTCATCCTTGGTCTGGACTGCTTGTGCATAGCTACATTTTTCAGTTCCCAGAACTTTTTTTAACATCAGTTACAGGTAGTTCTGAATGCAGTGAGATTCAAATGACACCACTCCTTGAGCTAGATATTGAGGTGATGGCTATGGTGAGTTACGGCTGCAATGAGTGAACCAGTGCTGGCTGTTTTTGTATAAAACTTTCCATTCTGGAAAGAAGCTATTCTGAGATCAGCATGCTTGAAAAAAAACTGAGGATCTTCTACCATATATATTCTAAAGTTGTTTCAGTCTGCCTTTGTGTAATGAAAAATCATTCTATGAAACTGCAAATCAAGAAATGCCTTTCATTTGGCATCAATTTGAACGCTAACTGGGAAGTAGTCAGATATGCATGGAGGGTGGGTAAAACTTTTGCTCAGCATTTTTCAGTGCAGGATGTAAAAAAAATGTGGTGGTTCACCTGGTGTCCAGTCATGTCAGGAATGCAGGTGGGGTTTTTTTTTTTGTTTTTTTTTTTTTAATGATATTGACTAGTTCATAGGAGATGCTAAATTTCTGTTATGTCTACCTTCTTTATCAGTTTTGGTCAAGTGTACTAGTATCTCCAACCAAATTATAAATAGAAGCAAAGCATCTGCACCCACTATTATAAATGGCCCCAAGCTCTTTGCCCCAAATTCAGCATTAGATAAGGCCATCCCCTTCCCAAATCTCATTAAGCACAATCTCAGTAATAATTTTATTACAGCCTAGGAAGTCTCAAGACTTACCAAAAGCTTTGATCCTTAGAAAGCCACAGTCACTGACAAAATTCCAGTGTCTATCTCTAAGAATATTAATCTAGAACTATCCCTGATCCTAGCAAAGTTATTTAACTGCTGTTTGAAGGAGAATTCTATCTTAAGCTTATGGAAAGTGTCATGCATAAACCCAGTTTTCAAGAATGCAAGTGATCACATTATTTCAGAGATTTTCTTCTTAGCTATCCAAAGCTAAAAACTCTTAGCCAATCTGTTTTTTTTTTTTTTTAAATGATTGCAGTTTGGGTGCTAATTATTTATGCATAATTGGGACCCTAACAGGTGCTACCACCCCAGGTCAGGATGGACCATGGAACAGCAGCAGTTAAGAGGTTGTTCCATGCTCCTCTAACCTCTAAACAGAGGCCTTGTTGCTGAATGTAGTTTGTCATGCCCAGGACAGTTGTACATTAAAAGCAATTATGGAGAAGTTTGTGATAAGTTAAATTTGTCTGCTGCACATGTATATTTTGGCCCACATCAAGGAAAGAAATTAAAGATTAGAGCAAGAACATGGGGTAGGTTGTGAATTGAGAGAATGAAATAACTATTAGGTTTTAATTTAGTATAAGACTGAATATCCACTCTGGAAAAAATGTTGAAATACCCGTAGCCAATCAGAACTTCCATTAGATGAATAAATTTAATATTTCTTGTGTTTGCATCACTTTCAGTTATTATGTTTGCCATTATTAAGGACAAGACTTATTTTTAATAATTTTTTTTAATGTATATATCTAAAGTTACAGGAATGTTTAACTTTCCAAACACCATCCACACATTGTGGCCATGTTGACGGTTAATGAGTGTTGTCTTTTCCTTTTTTTTTTTTTTTTTTATATATTATTAAAAATTGTTCCTGATAATGGCTAAAAGAATATCGAAAAGTGCTTGGATATGAATGACTTTCGAACATTTTTTAATCCATTTTATGTCCAGAGAAGAAATCACTTGTACAGGAAAAATTAAACCAAAAGCTTAATTGCTGTAGGTTGTCATTCATCTTTAAAAAATATATATAATTGATGTCATAATGTACATAAGATCTTAGGACCCTTTCGGCCAACACATTATCAAAGGTGCTCATTGATAGAAATTTTAAATGATACACAGGACATATGACTTGCAGAAGGGGAGGTAGAACTTGCTTAAAAACAAAATTAAAATCAAAATTAATTAAAATGTAAATAGGGTGTAAACGGAAAGTTCTACAAGAGCAACAAAATGGAAAAAAAGGGACTCAAAACCCTCCAACAGCCATGAGGAGCAAATGAAGTGCTCCTTTTGTCTGCACAGGCTAGGCTGGTGTATTTTTAAGTACACAGCCTCCAGAACATGCAGATGATAGGCCAAGTGGGTGCTGTGCAGGACAGAAAACCATGCGTCCTTATGCCAAGTGGCAGTCTCATGATTGTCTGACAGCCGAGTCGTGAACAGCTTGAGTGGTTCTTAAAGCCATCTTGGACTACCTGAACATACATTTGTGGGGACATGCTACGCTACCCGTGATTCCAACCTCAGATTGGTTTGTCCTATGTAAACCACATCACATTGGCATTTGAACTTGTATACAACTGAATTTTTACAAAAATAGAACAACCTATCTTTACTAAAAGAAACAGTTCGAGTCTGAAACACAACTTAACTGGAAAATAACATGACGAAGCACACACTGAAACTTTGTCAGTTATTAACCAAGTCTGGGTAATTTTCTACCAAGTCTGGGTAATTTCAGATAAATAGGAAAATGACTAGGTCCAAAGACCTCTGGTTTTTTAAAACGCTTAATCTTTCTAGCAATCATGCGTTTAATAACATTTATGGGAAAATCATTACTTTCAAAGATTCTTTGCAAATTAGCAAGTTCATTATCCAACAATTTGGGGAACAAATCATCAGGGTACAATGAATCATGGTGTCAATTAAACCTATTTTATTGGACTTTGGAACAAATGAGCTTCAACTGGTGTACACCCCCACTTACATTTTAATTAATTCTGATTAAAATTTTGTTTTTAAGCGAGTTTCACCTTCCCTTTTGCAAGTCATATTTATGTATCCTGTCTATCATTTAAAAATTCTGTTAATGAGCATCTTCGATAATGTGTTGACCAAAATGGTCCTAAGGTCTTATGTACATTATGACATCAATTCTATTTAAATCCATTTGTTTTTTTTAGCGGGTCAGTCAGTTAAGTGCCATAAGTGAAACACTCTTGGGCGATCATGTCTCAAAGGAGACATGACTGACTGGGCAGAAGATTATCCTACAGTAGGTTGCCATTGCTTTCTGTGGTTGACTGTTTGCCAGCCAGGTCAATAGAACCCAAACTGTCCTGTTATTTAACCCATAACTGGAAGAAGGAAACAGATTAATACCTTTCCCAAGGGTATTTGCGCGTAAGTGAATGCAATGAATTCAACTGGAATTTGAACTCGGCTCCCCGATTTCTCATTCCAAGCTGATATCCACTGCACCACAACATACTCTTTTTGCGTATGTGTGTGCTGAAGCAGCAAATAATTAACTAATCAGCATATTTTGGTTTTAATTTCAGGTGAAAATAAAGACAAAAATTGTCCAAAACTTGGATATTTTTTATTATGCTGATTCTAAGTTTTCAGCTCACATGAGCCATCTTCAGTTGTTGTAGGGATGTTAACATAAAGATATCCACCATTAAAGATAATATTCTCTTGTATTAGATATCATAGAACCACATTATTAATTTACAACTTGTCTGCTATTCAATGACTGCTATCATCGCATAGCAAGGTTTTATGTCAACACAAGAGAATATCATCTTTGATGGTAGATATCATTATGTTAACATCCCTACAACCACTCTGAAGATGGCTTATGTGAGCCAAAAGCTTAGAATGAGCACAATAAAAACAAAAAAAAATATCTTAATTTTGGACAGTTTTTGTTGTTAGTTTTACCAGAAATTAAAGACAAAATACGATGTTTAGAATGGCTCATGATTAAACAGAATAGACATTCATTTCCTCTTATGTTTAACAATATGTTCAGATAATATATATATATATATATATATGTCTCTATCTTTTTTGGAAAGTGTATGTAAAGCCATGCCATGGGTTGGCCCAAGCCTTGGGAGTGAATTTAGATAGTCATGATAGCTTTTCAAAGGGAGCTGTCTAAGTGTTAGAGCATCCTGGTCTTGTTCAGACTGTTGTTCCTACTGGATAACGTGCTCTCACCTGGAAACTAACTAAGGTAAGGCCTGTTCAGTATAGTTGCAGTTTATACCACAGGTGCACTCTGTGGATTTTGAACAAACAAGTGTGCCTGAGTAAGCATTTGCAGTTGGGATTAGCTAACTGCCCTGGTAGATGGGTATACTTGAATATGAGTGGCCAGCCATTATTATTATATATATATATATATATATATATATATATACTCGCACACTCTCTTACATTCATATATGTATTTCTTGTTACTATGTTCTTTTTAGTAGGTACATGTGTTTGCATTGATATGCCTGTTTTTTTATTTTCTTTTAAGTGAAATTATGAACAACCCACCTAGATAGAAAAACCTACTAAAGAAAAATTGTGCCTCTGAGAGGAATCCAACCTGTATCCCATTTTTTTTTTTTTAGTCAATGCATGTTGCCACAAATTTGGCAATTGAGACCAGCCTGGCAGATATATATGTATATATGAAAGAACAATTGCCAAAATTAAAAAGTGTGTGTGTGTGTGTATATATATATATATATATATATATATATAATGTCATTTGCTTTTGATTTTGTTGACTGCCCAGTATTGTTGGGTCAGTTGGGAACCGTCTGTGAGAAATATGCCACCATGATAAAATTCATTTTTCCAGAAATAGCATACTGTACTGCATACCATTTCTGGAAGCTCTAATATGAACATTTCAGAGAGTTTGAGTGTCAATCTGAGGACAGTGCAGAGGATTCAAAAAGAGTTGGATGAGCCTAATAATGATTCAGAATGTGTTCGAAATGATCACTAGTAATGGTGAAGTTATGTCTGTTTATCATCCCACACGGTCTCAAACCCAACACAGAAGCCTACATCAAGTGCCTTGAGAAGGTGGCTGCTGGAAGACCCTATGTCTAGCAACAAGACTATACCATGCCACACAAGCAGGAGGACCCAGTCATCACTGTCAGACAATTTCTGTGACTACATCACTCCTTAATGTCTGGCTACCTAACTTCCCAAACTGCAACCCTCTTTGATTATTGTGTGTAGGGTGCAGTTGAGTGAGAGACCAATAAAACTCCTTGTAGCATCAGAGACGAACTAAGGGCAAGGATTATGGCAGCATTCACTAACTTAAACAAGAAGACTGTCCAGAAGAGATTTTCTTTTTCTTTTTTTTATAATCGTTTCACCCCAAGCAAGGCATTCTCCTGCCACTATTGCACAGGGGATTACATGGGGGGGGGGGAAGTGGTGAGAAACGATGGTTAGATATAGGAAATATCAGAAGGAGGGTGATAGATGGGTAAGTATACCGAGAATGAGGGTTGGGTAGGTGGTGAGAATTGGGAGAATAGATGCAAATTAATGTGATAGGAGGTGTCTATTGACCTTACCTTTAAACTCCTGGAGATTGTAGCTGTCGGGAAAGCAGACATGTGGAAGGGAATTCCACAGATGGGAAGCGCGAGAAAAGAAGCTGTTGGAGTAGAAATTACGGTTACATTTTATCTGTTTCACTGTAAAAGGGTGGGACCTAGTTGCTACTCTAGTATCTCATGTAAATTCATACCTAGGTGGCACCAATGAACTAAGTTTATCAGAGCAGAAGCTGTGAAAGTATTTATAGAAGAGGCATGTCACGCCGGTGAGAGAGTGATTGCAAACGGTCTGCCAAGTCAGTATCGATCACGTTACAGATTCTATGTTGTATTTAGTCAAGAAGCCTGAGAAGAGTAGCAGGGGCACCTGACCAGATGTGGCAGCAGTATTCAATACACGGGCAGATGGTAGATTTATATATGTGCAGGATAGATTCAGACGGAAAAAACTTCCAGGCCCTGCACAGAAAACTGACTTTCATAGCGGCAGATTTAGCAATAGATTCGATATAGTCATTCCATTTGAGGTCGGTCGAGAGTGTAAGGCTAAGGAGGCATAGTGTTTTACTCTCTGGGAGGCAAGCCTGTTTCATGCTAATGAGAGGTAGGTGTGATTGTCTATGGTTGTTAATTGATAGCAGCTTCATTTTGGAAGCATTGAAATTTACGAGCTGTTTCCTACCTGAGTCCACTACGGATTGGCAGTCTTTTTCAAGCTCGGCAGCGAGGTTTGCTTTGTCATCCACACCAGGTTTATGGTCAATGCAAGAATGAATTGTGGTGTCATTGGCATACATGCCTACTTGGGATCTAATGGCATCGGGGAGATCATTAATGTAGATCAGAAAGAGCATGAGACCTAGGATAGAGCCTTGAGGGACGCCTGCGTTTGTATGGTAGTTTTGGGAGGCATGTCCATTTAATACTACCTTCAATGTGCGGTTAGAGAGGAATGACTGGATTAGATCAAACAAATGTCCAGTTATACCGTAGCTCCGCAGTTTGCATAAAAGGCCAGTATGCCAGACACTGTCGAATGCTTTGGAGATATCCAAGGCAATGGTTCGGGCTTCACCATTCTTGTCGAGAGCCTGGTACTTGGTAATGGTCATTAGCATGTCAGCAGTAGACCTGGTGAAGTGAAAACCATAGTTTGTCCGAGAGAAACCTGTGGGCCGTGAGCTGCTGAATCACCTCAGCATTGATAATGGCTTCGAAAACTTTGCCGAAGATTGGTAGGAGACTGATAGGGCAATAATTGACGGGGTCTGAGGGTTCGCCAATATTCTTAAATATAGGAACTACAGAGGAGGACTTCCAACAGGCAGCAAAGCAGGAAGCATATAGGCAGATGTAGTAGATTCTGAATCATCTGGTGGATGTGGATGAAGCCAGCAGTGATTGTATTGAATAAATTTACTCTTTAGTCAAAAGATAGTTTTGTGTAATTTTAGTAAATATATCTGTTAAAATGAGATGTCTGTTTAATTTTTGTTTTTTAATTAAGAACACAATTTATCCATCACATCCTCTGTATATAGATATATGCACACACACACACGCATAGACTAATGTACAGAAATATATATATATATATATATATATATATATATACACACACATACACACACCGACATTGGCATAAGTGTTTGCTCTCAAAGCCTGATTTTGTTTTCCGAACATTCTTTAATTGAAATGTCTTGATAAAAACAACAAATTTATGATCCCATTTTAAGTGAATTTTTCACTATTTTGGAAATTATTCAACAACATGCAATTCAGCCATTAGCAGGAGCAGCAATGTCATTTTTCTTTTTCCAGATTTTTTTTTTTGTTTTTTATTACCTTATTTTTTTTTCATGTTCCCTCCCCCTCTCACCACTTTGCCTCAGTCTTGGATTTTCAGAAAATTGTTCTCCTTCCTCTCATTTGTTATATTTTAATGAAATGTCAGTTGATCAGAAAAAAAAGGTATAAGTGATGGGGTGGGGGGATAAGAGAAATTGAAATTTAATTTTAGCTTTAAAAATAAAGGGTAAAAAAAAACAAATGCATAAAAATTGAAGAATTTAGTCTGATCTTAAGAAAAAAGAATTTTGGCTGACAAAAACCTTTTAAATTTTTTTTAGTCTCTATTTATGTATAAATATTGTTTAAATTGTAAACTGTTATGTTTGTTATATAGATTCAGCATTATGTATGCCTACATGAGTATGTGTGTGAATAGGTACATGTTTTATTGGTGATATACACTGGCACACTTGATGAGAAAACGATGACTGTCAACATTATTCATTACTGCAAATATCACGAGTATTTGAGTGGCTTTGGCACACACACACACACTAACTATATGAACATAAATTATACACACAGGCTATTTTAATACATAGTTATATCAAAGGAAGATTTCTTCATGAGCTGTGTTCCTTCAGGACAGATGCGGTCACGGACTTTCACTTGCCCCTGTCTCTTGTCACTCTTGATATTTTCCTCTTGGTATCTCTCCCATGCTTTGCTCTACCACCCATTTCCTCAGGCCTGTAAAATATGTCTCATGCTGTCACTACTTTCCCTGTATCTGTCCTGTGAGTATCAAATTCTCCAAACCCTCTTTCCTCATGAAATTTTCTAGAAACCTCAGCTGTCTCTTCCTGGTGCTATGTATAAATTTTCTTCTTGTTTGCATCCTCTCCCACAACTTGTCATTGCTTATGAGTTCAGTCCATGGTATCCTCAGCATCCTTCTGTAGAACCACGTCTGTTGCTTTGAGTCTCTCCATCTTTGAAGAAATGATCCAATATTCACTGCCATATAGAACGACATGTAGCATTCTAGCACTCTTTTATTAGCTTCTAATGAGATCTTCTTGTCTCTCTACAATCACAGGGATATCTTTCACCATCTTCACACATACTGAGAAGTCATTCTGCTGAGTCATAACATCAGGGACATTTAGGATTGCGCTTCTCAGCATCCACCTTGAAGTGTTTTGCTCTCCCCAGGCTTCCAGTCCGAGCGCACAATCCCCTTCTTTCAAACATTTTGGGTTTTTGTTAATCAGCTCATACTGGGTCAATTTTTCCCTGACATGCTCTGCACTCATTAACATACATACTGTCTCTGTACATTGACATCACTCTCCCAATTGACTTCTCCTGTGACTGCACCATGTCAATAATTTGTGAGTAGAGGAACTACATTGAGGCCAAACCCCAACCACATTAGAAAAAACTGCTTCCCCTTAAATATGACAGTTTGATGTGTCCATAATGACTCATGTACATGTACTTGACGATAGGCTTTTTGCAAGTCGAGTATAGCCACAGTTGGTCCTTATTGACACCACTCTCACAGTTTGGACAAACAAACATTCAGATTTGTAGTGAATGCATTAATATTTTCATTGAGCTCATAACAGCTAATCACTGGGTGCACTTTTCCTTTGTTGTGCTGCATGATGATCATTATTGGCACCAAGCCTTTGAGTGGCTCCAGTTTCATTTTGTGGGGTATGGTATAAGCCAACCAGTTGGGATTCATGTCTGGAGTTCTTGTTCATAAACATTCATAATGTTCTTTGAAATGGAGCATTCTGACAATCTGTTACCTAACTGAATCAGTACAACACCTGCTGTCCACTTAGATTTTACATTCTGGTTGGTCAATATGGATAGCTGCACATGTTATTTATTTATTTACTGCAGAAGCATATGGCTCCACTCTGCATGATATGGATGCCACCTAATGCAGTTATTCCATCTATTTCATCAAGTAAGTCAAAGTCTAAAGGTTTGACACACACCACAAGGATTTCATACTTGGCCGAGTTACCACTGTCTGCACAGATATTAACAGTCCTAACACCACACCATGCTTACATTCTAACACCAATTGTCTGCACATCAATGTACTTTCTAGTCCACAACTGACATTGACCTGCACTTACAATGAACTGAGAGCAGCCAGAGTCAGTGAGAGCTGAATACCATTCCCTGTCAACCAATGCAGGCAGCTCCACATTTATGTCTAGGTGGGAAAATGAAACTGGCACTGATATCTGTTCCTCTAATATTGCTGGGAAATATTGCCTAGTTGGTCAAAGTGATAGCACCATGTGGCTTTATTTTTATTTTCATTTTTTTTTTTTGCCAGCTCCCTCTTTGCCCAGTTCATCAACTCAAACAATGCATCACTAAATGATTGGCACCATCACATTTGTGGCAGATGATATCACTCTGCATATTATTAGCAAAAGTCAATTCTGTACCCTGTTGCTCAGGTTTCTTAGCTGCTATAATTAATTCCGCAGTCGGTTTATAGCTCTAGCCTGGTCTAACAGCTGGTTGATATCAAGTGCATCTATTAGAGAGGAAGTGCATAGCAGCTTCCTGACATGCTCAGATAATCCTGCTACAAATGCACATGTGAATCCATAGTCAGACACCCCTCCATATAAGGTTGACAGCTTGTGGAGGTCTGCCAAGTAGATGTCTACAGATTCTTGCGAATTGGTTGTATGCTTTGAATGGATTTGTGACAGGACACTAAAAAAATTTTTCATGCTGCACAGATCACAGATTTTTTAGCCTTTTCAAAACCTTCAACAATAGTGAGATCCCTGTCTGAACTATCAAATTCAGAGATTAGCTTCAGGGGCAAATTGCCGTCAGCTATGAGGACCAAAATAGGTGATTGTGGCATAAGCAGAGAGTTTGTTATGATTGGGGAGAAAACACCTAACTAATTGCTTCTTCAACAGCTACAGGGATAATAGGGAGAGAGAGAGGACAGAGATGGGAGGTATCAAAGAAATAACACTGCCTTGGAAACCACAGCAAACTTGAAGAACGAAAGGACCAACTCATAGGACCAACTTCATAAGATGCTGTGTGTTGCCAACTGCTGTTTTCCTCCAGCTTTTATTGGCAGGAGGCATCTTATAAAGACCTGGATCTCTGGAGTTGCAGAGAAGCCCATATCTAGCTCAACATGCCAAACTGTCCCATTGTTAATGGTGGGGGGGACTCATGCAGATAATGCGAACAAACATGTCTACATGTTATCTGAGGCTTCTTTTGCATCTGTACTGATGCATATTCACCACAGGTTTCCTATGACTTTCTCTACAATGATGAATTCAAATCTTTCTTTTTTTTTTTTTTTTTTTTTTTTTTTTTAGACCAGATATCAACCAAAGATATAGCATCAAATTTATTTTTCTACTTAATCTATTGCTGGAGGTAAAGAAGAAATGAATTCATTTCTTTCCCAAAATTATGAGTATAAAGGGAATGCAACAGAAGAGGCCAATACTTGAAGTTGTCTCTCCAGTTCCCTTTTCAGTCCTGATAACCATTATTTTAGTAGCATGTCCACAATTAATATAAACTTGTTTTATATGCATTGATTCTGCTGTCAATTGCTGGGGGTGATGTTCCTGCTTGATTTAGTGGATTAGTCTCTGGTTGATAGACCTGGCCATTGACTTTAAGTTTGGTGCAGAGGCTGCTTCTACTTCTGAATCTTACAATCTGATTCAATATCATGAGGTATTGCTAGGAAATCTTGAGTTAGTAATATTGATGCTGTAGTTTTGAAACATTGCCTAAACTCTGGATCATTTAATAAAGAGGTTTACTGGATGCACATTTATGGAAGCAGCACTGTTTGTGCATGTGTGTGTATATATATATATATATATATAGTCATCCACAGACAGATCTGTTTTGCTGTATCACAGCTCATCAGTACGGTTAAATATCCGATTGCTTTTTACCCAGGATTGAAACCCGACCAAATTCGCCTCAGTCAGCAATTCTACCTCTGAGCTATGGGTGCTGAGTAGAAGGAGGCAGACTTTTAGCACGTGATATATTATGTATACACATGCCAATAGCTGAGAGTGTTCTAATTCATTACTGAATGAACAATATATATATATTTTGTTTGAATGCATAGAAAAAATATCTATATATATATATATTGAATGCATAGAAAAATATTAAAAAAAAAAACAAGAATAACAAATATTTGTAAAATTAGCTTAGAGGTTTATATTTTAAATTTGCCTCCGTAAGTTCTGAAATATACATTTTCTACAAATACTGTATGATATTTGTTGCAATATAAAACATGGGGAAAAGGTAATAAGTAAAAATATCAAATGATAAATCATGCACACACACACACACACACACTTTGTAAAGAAAGGTGTTGATTTTTTTATTTATTAATTTGACAAATTTTTACTGTTTAAATTTTATTTTTAGTAGATACTTGTATATTCAGTTGACATTTATTAAACTGTATATATATTTTTGTCTACTAGCCTGAATATTTAAAAAATCTTGAAGAAAAATATGTGCACACTGGTAAGATTCAAACCTGCATTTCCCTAGGGATTAATAAATGAAAAATCCACCCCTTTACAAAGTGTTTTGTTTTATTAGAAATGTCTGCTCAGTTTCATATCCTATTTCAAGAGTCAAAGAAAAATCTGTTTAAAGGCAGAATTCAACTTTGCTTGGTCATCTATGCACTCTGTAGCCGAGAGGTCAAAGCATGTCAGATATAATAATTTCTTCTTGGGGAATGCAAGTTCAAATCCTGATGGAGAATGCATATTTTTCTCTAATAAAATTTCTTGAATTTTCAGGCTGGTAGACAAAAATAAATGTATTGTTTAATTATTTATAAATGGAACTTTGTGTGTGTCTGTTACCTATAGACTCAAATGGCTGAACCAATTTTCTTGAAAATTTACACAGTTGTACTATAAGTGCCTGCGAGTGTCCTTAGCTAGGTTTTGTGTCGAGGTACCCCTGATAAATATTGAAAAAATCAGGTTATAAAAGGAGTGGTCCGATTTTAATCAAATTTGATACCCTCATAGACAAAGACATAAGAAACGATATTCAAAAGTTTCAAGGTTGCAGTTCTTACAATAGTGCAGAAAATTGATTATATATAAAAGATGTTTGTGTGTGTGTGTCTGTTTATCTGCCTGTATGTCTGTATTTTTTTCAGCCCTTTTATTTTAGTTTTTGCTTTGGGTTTGGCTCTAGGTAGGTATAATTGTAGTTCTTAGTCTCAACCATGATACCATTTACTCAGAGGAATTATTTAGCCTTCAAAATTCAGTTTACGATGAAAAAAACTTATTTGATATCGATACCAGGAAATCAAAATTTGACTTATATCCATTCATTTTTCTTTCAGTCTACGGTTTCACTTTAACTGGAAACAACTATTGCTTTTTAGTCTTTCATGCCAATGTCCAAAGAGGCTGAACTCCAGGACCATGGATTAGTTTTCAAGCTTTCATTACACACGAGCAATGCCGGGCTATACTGCTAGTTGTTTAATAAATGGAGCCGCTACTCAAATATAAGTATCTACTAAAAATAAGTTTTCAGCTATTAATTTTATTTTACTTGGAAATAAATATTTGTAAAGGTTGTGTATAGTCATGTGTATGTTAAGTTCCAAACACTGTAAGCACATTGTTACTGTTTGTAATTGATGCTATTATGCTTGTATCATCAACAAGTATATCACGGATAAGTCCGGGAAGATCTTAATGTGTTTAAATGAGATGGGATGGAACTGTTGTAGAAAAGGTGCAATATCAATCCTATCAGTTTTGTGGTGGTGTGACCAATGTAATTGTTTACCAATTTGGATTGGTGAAACTTTTTTTGTGGTTTGCCAGTGAAATAGAAACCACTTTGAAAATAGAACTGTTAATTGATTTGCTACTGAAGCCACTTATGAATTGGCTCTAAAATCTATATACATGAACTTTACACACATTTATTTGCAAGTAAAACAAAATTCATTCTTAAAATAGCTAAAAGTATAGCTGAAAGAACTCAAAAATACAAAACCTTTGGGCAATTCTTATATAATTAAAGTTCTGCAAAGAAAAAAATAATCATCAGAACATATGAAAAATTATATAAAAACTTAATACTTTGAGTCATTTTTAATGAAACCAGTGTGTGTGTGTGTGTATATATATATATATATATATATATATATACATGCACATACACACACACACTTTAGTGCTTATACAATAAAGCTGATGTATTCACTTCACATTAAGAAACTTGGAAAATCTAGGATACATTTCTTCTCACTCTATCCATGTGTAAAATGGTACAGTAGACTGATCCCTTTAAACTTGACAGGGCAACCATTCTTGAAAAGGGGAAAATAATTTTAATTCAAATTTACAACTCTTTGCTGGCAGGTCATGAACCAGTGTATCAGGGTAAGATCCATTACTCCCCTTGTCTAACAGGTCTTGGGGAAGGGCAGGGTTCTACAGTGGACTTGGAAAATGGCTGATATAAATAATGTTTTTTTCTGTATGTATAATGGGTTTGGCATACAAAACTTTCTCTCTCTATCCATATCTGTCTGAATTCCATATCAATCTCTTTTCTCAAAGAGTCAATGGCTGATCAAATTTGAAAGGAAATCTGGCTGTCAACCACAACCTTTTCTCCTTTTTAATTAAAGGTTATTAAAAGCAACTAAATGTGAAATCTCATGTCCTCCTCTTGAGAACTAGTCGCCTTTGCCAATAACCATTGACACTATGTATAAAAGCTTCAAAATTTAAAGAAAGAAAAATGAAAATAAAGTAAAACTGTAATCTGTACTGTTTACATAGATTTTGCTTGGGTTTGTTTATAAGAAATGGTACCGCTTATAAATCTAAAGAAGGTGGAAGAATTAAGAAAAATGAATAATTTTTTTAAATTTATTTTCTTTTTGCGCTCATTTTAAGTAATTTTTATTTCTTTTGCATTGAAAACCAAATTATATTTTAGTTTTTTATTTTTATTATTTAAATGGAGAGATTAAAAGCAGTTTCTAAATTTTAAAGTGTTGCTTCCTATATAGATGTGTAAATATATGCAAAAATAAGATCTGTAAACTTTCTTGCCAGCATTTTGCAAATTTTGAATTTGGAAATTTGTAACTAGAAAATATGAAATTTTAAGTATCATTAAGAACTTTAGATATATATTGAATGTTGATTCAAGAAAATGGTTTTCTGTGAAGTTATTTTTAAGTAATAGCTATTCGTTATAAACAAATTACAAAAAAAAAAATGGAATACTTAATAGCCTGACTAAGTTACTTCCTACAGATCTATTAATGATCCTGTTGTCATTGAAATACTTATTCAGTGACAATCCATTTAATGTGGTGTTTCCTTGAAACTGTACAGTTGCAAAAAATTATGCCATGTTGGAAGTTGAAAAATTTAACAAGAAAAAAGTTCAAATTTACATTTTCAAAACATTGAATGATGCACTTTCTTTTTAAAACTACATAATAATGTCAGATATAATGTTAAACAATCTTTATACATTTATAATTTATATAATAAAAAGAAATATAGTATTAACTCTATTGATTATAATAAAGATCGTTGTGTATTTGTGTGTGTACATATATATATATATATATTTCTACTGTCACACTCATGGTGAGAGAGAGTAGTGAAGCAGGGTCGGCTCAGTTCATTCTCTTTACTACCAGTTATGAAAGCTCTTACTGTGTGTTTGCTTTTTAAAAGTGCCTTATGTTGTTGATTGAAGAATATATATATATATATATATATATATATATATGAAATGTGTATGTATATAAATATATAATATGCAATTTGTTATATTTATATATTATATATGTGCGGTACTTATTTGAAAGCTCTCAATATCAGAGATTGAGCTGATATATTCATATAGATAGGTGAGTTTGTGACCCTGGGTTTCATGCTCTTGTGATCGTCAAACCCATGGTCACAAACTCACACCTATCTATATGAACATATATTTATACGCGTGTATATTTCCCACCTGTCAAACTCGGGATGTTACTGTCATATTAGACAAGATATTGATATAAACATTTTACCATCATTTTTAACAGCAGGAGCCCACTTGTAATGAATAAATAGTGAAAAAAATCCAATTTTTTTTATTTTTGTTTCTTTTTTAAGTCCAATATTGTAAGAGTTCTTGTAGTTTCTTTTCTCTGTTCGCTTAATGTAAAATAGGAAAACGTGGACAAACATGCCTGCAATAAAAGTGTCAAAAATGCAGTTTTTTTCCATGACACCACTATAACTGCCTTCATATTGTGGTGACGATTATTTAAAGAAGTGACAATAAGAATTGGAATAAAACCTAAACATAAAAGTGACTTTGTACATTTTCTTTAAAATAAAAAAATAAAAATAAAAAAAAGATTGTTTATTTACACTATTATTTATTGGAATCATTGGCCAAACATCATCTGCCAAATGTTTCAAACTTTACATAATGGTAAATAAGGATTTTCTTTATAGTTGGCTTGGCACCTTGGCATGGTGTAATGGTTAGCAAGCTTGTCTTGCTAGAATCATTATAACTGAGTAGTGAGTTTAATCCTCACTGGGTATCCCCTACTTTCAGCCGTGTGTCATGTTGAAGCTACGCTTAGAAAATCATCTTCCTTCAGGTTTGGGGGTTGGGCCACAGGGCTAATAACTCTGCCCCACAAAAAAGAAATTTGTGACAGCAAAAACACTGCCCTACACAACATTGGCTGTGAAGGAAAAGCTTCTTTAATTATTTTATACTTGGCTCACATTTTAATAATTTACTTTATGAACAGAAAATTATCACTTTTTAATTTATTTCTTTATAGATTGGTAAATATTGCATTGTATTCACTCTATTAGTTTTTAGAATATTGTAAATATAAAATTATTCTTGTAAATAAATGTTTAATTTTTTTTGTTGAAAATTCTCAAGAACAAAAAATTCCCTATCATGTGCTTAGGTTTTATTCTATTCATCATTTTTTAAAACACTGTGGAATGAGTGAAGGTAAATAAAAATGTGGTGTCATGAGAAAATCTATTCCTTTGGCACTGTGTCTCATTGTGGGCATGTTTATATCTATGTTTGCCATGAAATATATAAGAAACTTTTCAGACAGTTTACATTGATTTTAACAAAATCTCTGTAATTTTTTTTAAATGCAAATTTAACAAAATGCTTCCAAAAATAATTTCCTTTCTCCAATATTTTTGCTTCTTTAATTAAAATTTTTAGTGATATTTGTGTGACAGGATTTTTTAAGTTTATTGGGAAATATTTCCTTTTGCAATATAAAAAAGAATTAGGCTATATATATTTTTTCTTTGTTGCCGCCAAATAGAAATAGCCAGTATGACTCAAAATAAAATTAAAAAATGAATGACATAATTTGCGTGCACAAATTTCTAATTTAGATTTATTTTAAAAAATAATACGAATTTAAATTTAAAAATAAAATGATCTTAATTTGCTCAAATAATTGTCTCTTTTACAATTTTTACCATTTTGTATGATTGTATACAAAAACAAAGCAATTTAATTTATCACCCCAGCTATATCGCCTCATGCACCTAAGATTGTGAATTTTCATTTTTTTTTCCTTTATTTGTCAATCCTTCGTTGAATAGGAAAAAACACCTTTATTTTCCGTATTTTTAAAAACTTTAATGACCAAAACATTAAACAAATGTTAAATTGAGGTCGTGTGGGATTGGGTGAGAAAAGAAAGACTGGAACAGAATTGAAAATAATGAAGAATAGATGTTTTCTAAATGTGTTTCTTTATTTTACATAAATTTTTTAACAAACTTGAATTGGTAATTCTCAGTGTGTATTTTTTTTTTAACATTCATTAAAATATTGATTTTTTTTTCAAAGTTGTAAACTGTTTCCAGTTTTGTGAAACAGTTCCATGAATCTTCATATTACAATTCCACGAATACCTTAACTTAAATCAAAATGGCTAAAGTATATTTTTAAAATAAAAGTATTTTTAATATTCATTAAAACATGGGTTTCTTTTTTTTAACAAAGTAAATTGTTTGCAGTTTTTACAATTCTGCAGCAAAAAAACTTTGATTCAAATTAAAGTTACTAAAAGTAATAACTGATGATTGTAACACCAGTATAAAGATTGTAATGATAATTATCATCTCTTGAAATATTAGTGTTGAATCAGAAAGCCGAATTCAAATCCCAAGCTAGTCAGTTTTATACTAATATTCTTGGGAAAGGCATGAATCCATTTCTTCTCCTGTTTTCCAAGGTATGAGTTAAATAGCAAAGTAGACTAGGTCCTTTAGCTTTTGGCAGCAAATAATGTAAGAGAAGGAAAATTCTAAACAGTGCAGCAGACATTGAAAAATCAAGGTGTTTACCAAGGATTCAAGGCATTATACAGATAAGAAAAATTATCTGCATAGTCCTGGTTACTTATGTCCTGAAGGGATGAAATCTTAATCCATATCCTCTTGGAGTAAGTTTAATCAGGCAATTATCTCCCCCACCCCATATACTATAACCATTTTTATTAAAGTTCTTATTTTTTAAAAATTTCAGATGAAACTGAAAACTTTCCAATAACTCAGTGAAAATATCACTTTTCAAAGGCTTATGACCATATTACATTGAAATAACTTCTGTGATTGTATAAGATGGTAAGCAATGTTGAGTCTGGTCAATATCTAGATGAGTGACTGCTTGGGAATATAAAGTGTTATAAGCTTGGATGTGCAGGTGGTCTCTGAATTGGAAATCGGAAAGCTATGTTCCAATTCCAGTTGGGTTTCTTATCTTCACTTACATGCAAATACCCTTTGAGAAAGGTATGAATCTACCTCTCCTCTCTACAGCTAGAGATTAATAAGATTTGAATTAGTAAATCATTATCATCTCCAAAAATTACCTAAAAATATTTTCTGGCTTTAAATAATCTACAAAAGATTGATATTCCATTTAAAAAATAAATAACTTCTCAATTTTCTAACTTCAAGACTTTAATTAAAGTTTTGATCTGCAGAGAAAAAGGTGTTACTTTAAACTGATTCCAGATAGACATGCGTTAAAAAAAAAAAATCTAAGCTATTGTCTTGTTGGACAATCCCTGAGTAGAGAACTTGGAGCCTTAAACCTAACTTGCCTGATGATGAGTGCTGTTGTTACATATCATACTTAACTGTACTCACTGAGACTTCACCTCTTACTGCTGTTGAAACCTTGCTGTTACTTGACTTTATTTATTAATGGTTTCCATATTGTATTTATTTCTATGCTAGGTCTATAAAGAGGCCAGCATATGCACTGACTGTTGCAGAAAGCTGACTCTACAATTTTACGTAGTAGTTCAGCTCTTATTTTTTCTTTATGGCATTTTTTGACTTCTGAATTCATTGCTCAGTTTCTGAAAAGCTACATTTGCAATTCCTATGCTGCTCTGAACTTCAGTATCACATTTTATAGAATCCTTTACTGTGCTATTCGGATTGTTTAATTTATTACATCTGCTTAATTTTGATGTCCTTAATAGTTTTTAACTACTAGGAAAATTAGATCTATTTGGAAAAGGTGTTAGAATAATCCAGAACTTGTACTGAGAGCAAACCACATGCATCTTGATAGAGTGGCTATACAAAAATAAAATGGGTAATGAGACAAGAATGAACCTTAACTCCAGATTTGTTCAATCTCTTCAGAAAATTTGTCTTAAAGGAATTGGAGATCCCTTCCAGTATTTATTATTAGTAGGTATAATCTTAACAATATAAGGTACACCAATTATACTCTGTTAATGTCAGACTCAGAAAGAAAACTACAGAACTTCTTAGACAGGGTAGTACAAGAAAGCAAGTAAAAGGGATTAACCATCAACTGCAGGAAGACAATGTATTGCCATCAAAAATAGTAAAAGCCCAATATGTGAGTTACAAAGAATGTATTTAACATTCATTGTTCCATGAGAGATTACACATTTCATTTCTAATATCATATTTTAAGCACTATTTACATCATTCGTTCTTATCTTCATTGCCCTTTTTACAACATTTCAGCCATTGTACGCTCTTCTTCAGGTGCTAGCTATTTCCAGTGACTTATTCCAAAGAAATGCGAGTTCAACATCAGGTTACAGCAGTGATGCAGAAATAACTTAGAAAGTCAGGTTAAATTGAGATAACTCATGACTACCAGAAGCAGCTTCACACAAGGAATGAGAATGATATACCCCAGTGATTGTAATAAAAAGTTTGGTTCAAAATTCCTAGAACCTGAAGAAGGCCAGAGCCTACAACTGCCGAAACATTGTAAAAATGGCAGTGAAAATAAGGACAATAGTCCGAATAATGTAAATAGTGTAAATACTACCTCATATCAGAAATATAGACAGTCTTTAATCTTTTAATAGGGCTTACAGTCATATCACATTAAAACACCAATTCTCATACAATTACATCAAGTCTGGTTAGAACTTAGATGAGTGGTAATACCAGGTGCTGTAAGCTTGAATGTGCAGGTAGTATAGTGGATAATAGCTTGGTATTTTTATTACAGCACTGAGTTTAATTTCAGTTTGGTTTGTTATATCCACTGTGGCAGAAATACCCTTGAGAATGGTATGAATCTACCTTTACTCTCTCCAGCTGTGGGTTAAATAGTAAGACTTGTCTTACTAAATCTACATCTTAAAATATATATTACAATCTAAAAATTCTTTGTGGTTTTAAATCACTTGCAAAATGCTGATAAGCTGTAAAAAGTGAATTGATCATAAAAAAAATCAATCCTTTAATATATGGTTTAGTTTTTGAAAAGTATCTTTTGTTATCCTGATGCACCTTTGGGCTTTTGTCTATACTTCTGAGATGAGATACCGTAATTATTTACATTATTCGGAATGTTGTCCTCATCTTTATTGCCATATTCATAAAAATTCAGCCATTGCATGCTCGGACTTTCTTCAGGGGGTTGGAATTTCTTTTTTTGATCACTAGGGTATACTGTTCTCGTTCCATAAACCATAACACTTTCGGACGTCTTGGTTATCTACCTTTAACTCACTTCTGCTGTGACCAGGTATTGAATTCACAACTTTCTAGGTCAAGTTACTGGATCTAACCAACACTTTTATCCCCTGGTCCATGTGTACTTGAGGATTTCTCTCTCCCACATTTTATCATCCATTGCTACATTATTCAGTTAAGTTTTTGCACTTGCTTCATTTTGACATCCAAATCTAGGGTTTTCTTTCTCCTGTTATAGGATTATCTTTTTCTCTCTCTCTCTGACGGACCTCCACTATTTCCTATCACTGGCTATACTGGGCCAGTGTAATGGATCATATCGTCATGCTATCTTGCCTTTGGCCATCTACTTCTTTTCCCCTACCCTGGTGTCAATTCTGTTGCTCTAATAGTTCATCTGTGGTCCAGTCAATCTATTGTTGCTGTTGACAGTCTAGACTCTAGAGTGTGTCCTTCACTCCTGTATTGCACTATTGTCACATAAGTTGATGCTAAGGATGAATTTTATTTTATGTTGGGTCACTGCAGTAGTGTTGAGCACTTATATCTCACTTTGATGAGTTGTTATATATTTAGTTATGAAACAAATGAGATTAAGGTCTGTAGGGATACCCTGTAAAATATATACATAGCGTGAGTGAACATGAATGCAGTTTTTTCCTTATTTTATCTCTGTCTATATACATGTAGAATTTTTTTAAAAAAAGAATGTAAGATCTAGTAAAAAAAAAATATTTGCAAATAAGCTTTTCTTAAAAATTATCATGCTCCTGAAGTCTAGAAACATTCTTCCCTTTTGTTTGTTTTCAGAATCTAAATTAAGACAAGTGATGATTTTCATTGAGTTAATCTTGGCCATAGAATTTGTGATTTGGTCTATCCATAAGATTAAAGACTTGTTTTTGTTATAAAATAGGTTTAATCAAGAGGCACATAAACCATGGAACTAAAATTATTATTTTTACATTGAAATAAATTTGGCATCCAAAAAAAAGCATCATACTTCAACCTATGTGTTCTTAAGGAAAAAAAAAAAATACACACACACACACACACACACAACTTTCATTCATAAAATTTTGCTTATTAAATTTACTCAGAGCATTTTGCTACAAAATTTAAAATTTTATTATCTAAGTATAGATATTTTCTTGTGTATGTATGCACATACACACACACACATATATATATATATATATATATAGTAATTATGTTTCATGCCAAAATTTTTTTTTTTTTTCACTACTATACTGGTGGAAAGGCATTTTAGGCAAGACTTTTTGTCAAAGTGCTCAATATCAAGGTAAGGATAGTATTGTTGGAATTAACATGGAGAAACCTGTCACTTAGCTGATCAGTGTTATTTCAGTCATGCTAACTTTTAAATTTCCTGAGGGCATTATTGTAATATCTTCACTCATCAGGGTCATTTGGTTTTTCTATTCTGCTATTTCCTAATCTTTTGACCCTGAAGAATGAAAACATTACAGTAATGCCCTCATGAAACTTTAAAGTTACCATGATTGAAATAACCACTCAGCTAAGTGACAGGTTTTCACATATATATGTGTGTATGTATACAGATTTTAAAAGGGGAGGTAAAAAGAAAAAAGTTTGAATAAATAAAGATTAAAAGCTGTTTACCATAATTAAATTTTTTTTTAATTTTTGGTCTGTTTCTGAATTTTATCAAAATGTTTTTTTTTTCTATACAACTTTTCTTATATGAATACATACACAATTTTTAATGTATTTTTCTTTTTAAAGAAATACAAACCTGAAGCTATACATTTAGGTATATTGAAAATGCCAAACATTATCTCTCGACTTATTTTAATTTATCATCAAAGATTTTTTCATGCCATATAAATGCAACTAGAGGCTTATATTAATATTTTATGAAAGTATTCACTTTTATAATACATTGTGTTTGTATTATGAATATTTTTTCTTTTTCACAGAGATTATTTGGCCCTGGGTATGATGATAAATGGCATCCAGCAGTAAAGCCTCTGATTAGTAGGTTGTGAGGAGTGTTGAACCACTGCTGTTGTTCCCAAGTCCACCCTGACTCAAGGTGGTAGTACCTGTTAGAGTTTCTGCTGTGGGCAAATAGTTAATCCACAAACTGGGGCGAAACACTATGAAAGTATAAAATTCCAGCAATACATTTTTAAAGGTTTTTTTTTTTTGTCAAGGTACCTCCGATAAATATCGAAAATTGATAATCAAAAATATTGGGTTATAGAAGGAGTGGTCCGATTTTAATCAAATTTCATACACTTATAGACCAAGACATAAGAAAGAATTTTCAGACGTTTCAAGGTTGCAGTTCTTACAATAGTGCAGAAAATCAATAATATATATATATATATATATATATAAAAGGCAAGATGTTTGTGTGTGTGTCTGTCTGTATGTCCTTTATACAAATCCACAATTTTTATCCAATTCTCACCAAACTTCACACAAATATTGTTTAGTCTGAGCTCCAGGACCATGGATTAGTTTTAAAGCTTTCATTACACCTGAGCACTGCCGGGCTATACTGCTAGTAAATACATATTATGAATAACTAGGGTTTGTCTGTGTTTATCCATGATGAGTGATTGATCAACTGCAAATCACCACAGTAGACTTAGCAGAGATACGAACACAATCTAAGTACCTCTTACTAAGAAAAAAAAATAACACAATTTCATCGCGTCAGTGCAAATATTTGGTTTAAGGCACCAATATTTAAGTACTTGGTTTGTTCAATCAACAAATAGCCTAGTGAATGAACATAATTAAACCTGGGAGTTCAGTCACTGGGTCAAACAGTAGTGAAAAATCATGTAGTCTGGTTCAGGGGAAGAGACAAACATGCTACAAGACGAGCAAAAATTGATGACTATGGGATGTCCATCATGAATAGGAAGTGAAATCAGAACAAATGTCTGAGAAAGTTGCCAAATATAATGAAATACTTGAAGTCTGGAAGCTAGTGGCCAAAAATGTCTTGAGTATAACAACCAAGATGAACGTACTAGTCTGAACAATTATTGTGGATTCTTGTTGAGAAACCACACAAAATAATAACAAAAGTTGATATGGAGATAAAAAAGGTAAGTTATATTGAACAAAAATATACAAACTGGAACATGGGTTAGTCACTTCAGGAATACTGTTGGTAGGAATCAACATATACAATCTTGTAGTAAAGAAGTATGTCCGGGTAATGAGTCTATATTCTTACTGATCAACTAGCAGCTGTACAACTACTCAGTTCAACCCAACTCAAATACTGCTCTCTGTATAGACAGGATTATATGTAGAGATTAGACGAGTCCATTCTTGTATCCAAAAAGGGGTGATCCCCAACAATAATAAAGCATATACCATGTCCATTTTGGTTATATAGGCAATCATGGTTCTCCACAGATTCCTTTCAATCACCAAAATTAAGCAATGTCAAGCCTGGTGAGGACCTAGATGGGTAACCACTTGGGAATAACAAGTGGTTTAAGCTTAGATATGGTGATGGTGTGATAGATTATGGTTTGGAATTGATTATCAGAGCCATGTTCCAATTCTGTTAGGTTTGTTATAGTCACTGGCATGCAAATAATCTTGGGAAAGGTATGAATCCACCTCTTCTCTCTCAGCTATTGGCTTATTTAATAAAACTTGCATCATCAGACCATTATCTTCCCACCCAATAAAGAGATTCTTGCAATCTAAAAATATTTTCTGTTATTAAATAATCTGCAAAGGGTTGATCAGTCTATTAAGTGACATATGTGATACTTGCTTAGGTGATAATGTCTCAAAAGAGACCTGACTAACTGAGCAGAAGATTTTCCTGCAGTAGGTTGCCATTACTTTCTATGGTAAACTGATTAGCAACTAAGGCTATAGAACCCAATCTGTCCTATTTAATCCATTGCTGGAGGAAGAAGTGGATTAATACCCTCCTCAAGGGTATTTGCACATAAGTGAATACAACAAATTAGAAAGGATTGATAAGTCATAAAAAATCAATTAAGCAAAAAATTGCAAACAGATTTATTTTCTTTATGATCTGTTAATTGCAGTGCATTTTGGGAAAGATAGTGAAGTGGTTCTCTGTTGCCTTTGCCACAGTCTTGAATTCGGTTTTATATCTCTTAGACTGGTTGTTAGTTGAGGTTAGAGAACCTGTCTATCCTGCTATTTAGCCAATAATTAAGAATGAATGGGGGAGAGTTAGTTTCTTGCCTTTTCCAAGGGTATCTATGTGAAAATGAATATAATAGACTCTCCTAAAATTTGAACATTTCTTGTGAATTTATTGGCAAAGCCAATACCTGTTATACTACTTCTACATCCAATAAAGGATGCAAGATCTTTGGAAAAAGAGTTGTAAGGTTTAGGCACCAACTGTCAGATAATCCAAATTTAAAGTTTCATGAAATTCTGGATAAATTAGTTTAAACGAACATGGAATTGTATTTTAAAGATATATATGAGGAAAAAAAGTGAAAGCATCTGTATGCATATAGGGAGGGTAGGCAGAATATAAGTGCATATAATCTTAGTCTGCAAGGCTAAAACAGTCAAGATGAGAAATTGGGTGGACAGGTTTAAAGATGTTTCAAGAAAATGTGTTTGTCATAAGTCTGACAAGTTTGATTTTTTTTATTTTTTTTATTTGATTATTCAAGTACAGATCCTTTTATCGCATATGTATATTCTTTTCCATTTTCATTTGATTTTAGTTTCAGAAGCCTTATGTCTTTACCTTCGCACACAGCTAAGCTATTCAATCCATTGACATCAGGTAGAAATTTATATTTGATCAAATGATAGCCCTTTTTATCTAACACTCTCAACCCTATTTAATTCCTACACTACCTGCACCTTTATGAACTTGAGGTGATGTTTAAAATGTTTGCATGAAAAGTATTTGGAATTTTGTTTACATTATTTTCTCTAGCAGACATTTTTTTTCAATATTGTTATCTTCTTCATTCAAGTTCTATGTTATATTATTTCTTTTTGTTCACTTTTACCATTTCTTTTGCATGTTTTTCTTTCATTTTTAACATATTTCATCTATTTTCATTTTTAACATATTTCATTCTTTTTCTGCAATATGATCCCTTGTTTTTTTTTTTTTCTAATTCTCCTTTTCTATTTTCTCCATTCTACTTTACATTTTTGTTCCCTGGCTTCAGTTTTCTTTCCTTTGCACTTTTGTTTAATTTTCTCTTTCCTTTGCGCATTTGTTTTTTTCTTTTCATTAGCGCATTTGTTTTTTTTCTTTTCATTTGCGCTTTTGTTTTCTTTTCCTTTGCGCTGTTTTCTTTTCCTTTGCGCTTTTGTTTTTTTTTTTTTTTTTGCGCTTTTGTTTTTTTTTTTGCGCTTTTGTTTTTTTTTGTTTTTTTTTTTTGCGCTTTTGTTTTGATATTTTTGTTTTGCGCTTTTGTTTTGATATTTTTGTTTTGCACTTTTGTTTTGCGCTTTTGTTTTGATTTTTTTTGTTTTGCGCTTTTGTTTTGATTTTTTTTGTTTTGCGCTTTTGTTTTGTTTTTTTTGTTTTGCGCTTTTGTTTTGTTTTTTTTGTTTTGTTTTTTTTTGTTTTGCACTTTTGTTTTTTGTTTTTTTTGTTTTGCGCTTTTGTTTTTTTTGTTTTGCGCTTTTGTTTTTTTTGTTTTGCGCTTTTGTTTTTTTTCGTTTTTTTTGTTTTCGCTTTTGTTTTTCGTTTTTTTTGTTTTGCGCTTTTGTTTTTCGTTTTTTTTGTTTTGCGCTTTTGTTTTTCGTTTTTTTTGTTTTGCGCTTTTGTTTTTTGTTTTTTTTTGTTTTGCGCTTTTGTTTTTCGTTTTTTTTGTTTTGCGCTTTTGTTTTTCGTTTTTTTTGTTTTGTTTTGTTTTTCGTTTTTTTTGTTTTGCTTTTGTTTTTCGTTTTTTTTGTTTTGCGCTTTTGTTTTTCGTTTTTTTTGTTTTGCGCTTTTTTTTTTCGTTTTTTTTGTTTTGCGCTTTTGTTTTTTGTTTTTTTGTTTTGCGCTTTTGGTTTTTTTCTTTTCCTTTGCGCTTTTTCTTCGCTGTTTTCTCTTCCCACTTTTAAACCACCCTTTTTTCTTTCTCTTTCTCTTCCATTCCCTTTCTCTCTCTTCATCTTGTTTTTCTTAGCTCCCCACTTCTCTCCACTCTCGTTTTTCTGTTCTTTTCTCTCCTTTTTGATCTTTCTATTTGTTCTTTTACCTGTTATTGTTTTACTTCCCAGTTTTTCTTTCCTCTCTCTTTAGTATCATTTTTAACCTTCATGTTACTTCATTTATCTCTCCAAATTTTTCTTTTATACTTGTCAACTCTTGTTTCTGCAAATTTTCATCTTTGCTCTTTTCTTTCTATTATGTTTTCTTTCTTCTTGTTCTTTCCTTCATGTAACTTCATCACAAACATTCATCATTCTAAGTTTCTGTCAACACTCATTTCACTTAAAGTTTCAATTTTCAGGTACACCTTGTCCAAAGTTTACATCTCATGGCCTTTTATTTTGACATTTTTCACATCATTATAATAATGGCCAGCATTTCATTTTAAAGCACTTTTAAGTTTTAATTTTATGCAATGTATATAAAAAACACATACACCAATTGATATATCTCTCCATACAGGTGCACATTAATTTTGAAGAAAACTCAAGTTTAGATATGGTACACACACACACACATTCATAAACCTTAATCAGAATGAATGGGTGTTTTGTGTGTGAGTTCTTGCGATGACTTTTCTACTTTATTAATAACAATTTAGATTATCCCCAGCATAAAGGTACTTTTTCCAGTTTCTCATCTTGACAAGAAAGTTCAGCTACATAAGTTCCTTCAGTAAACACTAAATGACAAAGCTTTTTTTTCTTCTATTTCTTCTTTTTTTCTTCTATTTCTTCTTTTTATTTCTTTTTCCGTTTTTCTTTTTTCCTTTCTTCTTTCTAACATTATTAGTTCCAAAACTTTTATTTTATTTTTTTTAATGGACATAAAACCAACAGAATACTACTAAGTGAAATTAAGTGAGTGTGTACTTTGTGAATCAGTATTTATCAAATGATTATATAAAAATATATTCTTGTGTGTTTAAATATCAGATTAAAAAAAAAAGACTTTTGTTTTATTTGCCAAAATGTTCACTTCAGCTATAATGATGGTTTTCTTTGCCCAGGGAGATGCAGGTTTGAATATTGCTGGAAAGCACATATTTATTTTTAATGAAATTTTTTGAATATTCATGTCAATAAATAAACTGAGTATCGATACAAATAGGGATATATATTAAAAATGCATATGTAGTTTGAATTTGTTATATTTATGGGTTGAACTGCTTAATAATGGGTATAGAGATTATGTAAATATAAAATAAGGACACTGAAGTCAACACCCAGGGATGACTATATATATATATATATATATATAAACTAGTTTTTAAATGGAACTTTGTCTGTGTGTGTCTGTTACCTATAGACTCTGAAACGGCTGAACCAATTTTCTTGAAAATTTATAGTTGTACTATAAGCGACTGCAAGTGTTCTTAGTTAGGTTCTATGTCCAAGTACCCCTGATAAATATCAAAAATCGATAATCAAAAAAATCGGGTTATAGAAGGAGTGGTCCAATTTTAATCAAATTTGATAAACTCATAGACAAAGACATAAACAATATTCAGAAGTTTTAAGATTGTAGTTCTTACAATAGTGCAGAAAATTAAAATATATATATAAAGCAAGGTGTGTGTGTGTGTCTGTTTAACTGCCTGTATGTCTGTATTTTTTTTAGCCCTTTTTAGTTTTTGCTTCAGGTTTGGCTCTAAGTAGATATAATTGTAGTTCTTAGTCTCAGCCATGATACTATTTACTCAGAGGATTTATTTAGCTTTCAAATTTAGTTTACAATGAAAAAACTTATCTGATATCGATACCAGGAAATCAAAATTTAACTTACATCCTTTCATTTTTCTTTCAGTCTACGGTTTTGCTTTAACTGGAAACAACTATTGCTTTTTAGTCTTTCGTGCCAACGTCCAAAGAGTCTGAGCTCCAAGACCATGAATTAGTTTTAAAGCTTTTATTACACCCAAGCAACACCAGGCTATACTGCGAGTATATATATACACACACACACACACAAGGTGCAATGTGTAAGTTGTCACAATTTCATATTCTTAATTTTGTGCATGTGCCTTCTTCATTATTTGTTTGTGATTTTGTTGACTGCACACTATAGTAGGGTCAGTTGGGCACTCTGTGACAAAAAGAGCACAATGATGGAATTTGCACCAAAATTTCCTGGGACTCAATCTGAGAAAGAAAAATTTAGATGATATATGGCTGTTGGACAATTTCTGTGACCATATCACTCCTTTTATCTTACATCTGGCCACCTAACTCCCCAGACTGCAACCCTCCTTGATTATGTGAGGGGACACAGTTGAGCAAAAGACCAACAAAACTCAAAGTAACACCAACGATAAACTGAAGGCAAGAATTCTGACAGCATTCATCAACTTAAACAAGACCATCCAGAAGCTTAATCTTTACTACTTCAAAATATGTTTTTGGTAATTTAAGTGAATATATCCATTAAAGTGAAATGTCAGATTTTCAAATTAACACATTTGGCAGATCAAATGGTAGCTTCCCCCTATGTAGATAGGGGTCGCAGGTTCAAATCCTGCCAAATGACACACATTTTTGTAATAAAATTTATCGTAAATAATCAGGCCAGTAGATATAAATAAATAATACTGTTTAATTAAAAAACAGAATATCTACTTAAATACAAGTATTGATAAAAAATAATGTTCAAACAATTCATTTTTTATATATATATATATATATATATATATATATATATATATATATGGTAATGAGGAAAATAAATGTTTTTGTACAAGAAACATTCAGCATTTTTTAACCAAACAGTTAATGTTGGTTGCAACTTCCAAAAAAAAAAAATTGGTAGTTTTTCAGGAAATTAGATTTCTTGCATGCACTAACCAGGAAGGTGTGATGGTGCTGAGCATTCATATTGCGATGGCATCCAGTCAAAGTGAAATAAAAATTTAGCTTGTATTTTTCATGTTATTTTCATATTCTATTATCATTGGTTTTTATATATTTAAGATATCTTCCTTTCTCACATTTGTTAGTATTAAGTCCTCTAGGCCCCTTTACTTGACTCTTAGAGGTATACTGTCAAAGTGTTGGCCCCAGGCATTCACTTCCACTGTTATACTTCTTTCTTGTGTTAATGGGAGTTTCCTTGCAAACCTTTTGTTTTCCATAATATTGAAAGTTAACAATTTGATTATATTATTACTTTCTCTTTCCATTACATGTACTGATTATTTTAGTGGGTGCAGCGACTAGAAATGTTAAAGTGCTGTGGTTTTTGTTTGGTCTAACTCTGTGTCTTTGTTGCACTATTTTGTAGGGTTTGATGAAAGATTGTCATCTTTAAGATTTAAATGATCAATTCTTATATGGATATCCTATTAAATCAATGTGTTTATATACAATGGACATAATGTGACTGTGTGTGTAAAGATAACATCATTGTCTTGTATCGAATCTAAAAGAAAGGGAAACTTGGTAGCTTTTCATATTTATTTTATGTTCCTGCCATAGGTTTTGCATTTCAGCTTTTGTGAGCAGCTGTATAATAGAAAGGAAGCCATTTACTGTAATCATGGATAATGTTATCAAAGTGACTTCCATAAACTGTTTAAAATGAATTAAAATTATCAGTTACAAGAATTGTTTTTTTATAATGGCAAATTGTTAATAGCAATGAATGTAATCAGATAACAAAAATTTTCTTTGTATTTTTTATTATCTGTTATTAAAATTTTATACTTGCACACGCTTAATTTGTAAACGAGTAATATTACACAACCCAGGTTTCTAACATCTGGTGTCTTCAGGCGATTTACAATAACTTATTGTAAATTGCCTGAAGACACCAGATGGTAGAAACCTGGGTTGCATAATATAACTCATTTCCAAATGAAAAATATTCAGAAGTTCTACAATATAATTGTGTCAAACACTTAATACAACTGTGGTTTGGTCTAATTTGATTATAACCAAAAACTAAGTAATTAACTAATATATAAGGACACTGATGTTGATACCAAGTGGTGGCAGTCTGTTTCATACATGAATGCAATTTTGACCAGAAGATTGCATGAAATGGTCATTGACCAGTTGGTGTTGGCCTCAGTGTCTGCTTATATTTAATATGCTCATATGCATTTTTACCCATAAATATTGCTTACCTAAAACTATTTTAGCAGATATATAGTCTTTTCATTCTCTTTGACTCCCAGTAGCACCTTGTCTCAGTGGCATTATTGCCTTGCATGTTATGCATTGATTTTGTGTGTGTGTATATATATATATATATATATATATAATATATATATATATACACACACACACACTGAGGTCATGGATCATGAACAAATTTTTCAAACAAAAATTGTCTTAAGTGATGAACACACAAACCAGGAGTATTGGAGGGAGAGCATCAGTTGCAGTGTAGCTTTTGCTCCATATACTTCCCTGCTTGAATTCACTGACTTAAATTTTGTTTCAATAAATTATTAAATAAGGCACTACTGGGCCAAAGAAGTATAATGATAGTCAGTTAAGTGCCATATGTGATACACGCTTGAGCGATCATGTCTCAAAAGAGACATGACTGACTGGGCAGAAGATTATCCCGCAGTAGGTCGCCATTACTTTCTGTGATAGACTGGTTGCCAACCAAGGCTATAGAACCCAATCTGTCCTGTTATTTAACCTGTAACTGGAGGGAAGAGATAGATTAATACCTTTGTAGAAACACTTCTACATGCACATACATACTTACATACATATTGCCATGCACACACATTCACACGCATATACCCACACATTCTTACGTAAGGACCGCACGTGAAACTTTCTTTTTTCCCGTGTTCATTAAGAAATATATAAACTGATTTCCACACGTTTAGCCAGTTGGAGGATGTTTTTTTTCGGAGTGTAAGTCCGAATACCGTTCGTTTCTTCCAACTCACACACTGTGCTAATTGCATTCAGCAAA
This sequence comes from Ascarosepion bandense, assembly GCA_037127315.1. Classification (NCBI taxonomy): domain Eukaryota; kingdom Metazoa; phylum Mollusca; class Cephalopoda; order Sepiida; family Sepiidae; genus Ascarosepion; species Ascarosepion bandense. The sequence goes on along the minus strand of JBBBDQ010000886.1, from coordinate 226,048 downwards.
TAGCCACATAAAAATGTCTCTATCTTATAAGCACATTTCAATATATTCAGTACAAACATTATTTCCTTTCAAGAATTATTCTAACATGAATATTGAGACAATATCTTTAATACCTAAGAGAACTCTTTTCACAACATCTTACAGTCATGAATTACTCAGTTCTGTAACCTTACTTAATACAATGTTGTTATATTCATGATATTGTGCTTTCAGTTATTTATAATTGTGGTGGTTTGGACAACCAACCTTTTTTTTCACTGTTGAAATCACTACCCTGGCGGTCAGTCTACTACATATTGGAACCCAATTTGTCCAGACCACTACACCTTTCCCAAAGGGTATTTGTGTGTAAGTGAATGCAAGGAACTCAACTGGAATTCAAGCTCTGCTCCCAAATTTTTCATTCCAAGCTGATATCCAGTGCACCACAATGCACAGCAAAGTGAAAAGAAAAATTACCAGAATCTCAATAAAAGTGAAAGAAGCAATCATAGCCAAACATGAAAATGTATTTATCTAATGTTTTTATGGAAGAGGACTCTCCTTTCAAACAATAATCTCTCTACTATCCATCCATCACTACTTTCCTCCATACAAGTATGGGAAAATTGTTTTTGTCTACATTTTATTTATTTTAGTATGATTTGTTTAAATTTAATCAGATGAGGTATTGTAACTGTTTATACTATTTAAATTGTTCAGACTGTTGTACTTATCTTTTGTTGTCATATTCACAATATTTTAGTCATTTGTACCCTCCAGCCTTCTTCTGGTGAATCCTTTATTTCGTCAATTGGGGTAGATTATTGTTCTCATTTTACATGCTATGCCTTTTCTGGATATCTCGGTGTTATTTCCTTTTATTAACTCAACTGGGCCATGTGCCTCCAAGGAAACATGTTCCAGTGGATATAGACATTGGTTAGTTCCAGTGACTTGACCCAAAGAGTCGTGAGTTCAATATATTACTTATATATACAGACACTCTCTCTTTCTGCAGGGAGGAACATTTACTTCATTAAGTCTTGCAAGTGCATGGGTTGGTAAACAAAGAATAACATGGTTGTCTACTGAAACACATGTATCAACTATATATAATATTGAAGTATATATATATATATATATATATATATTGATTGTTTAATACTTAGTTTTTCATCAGAATTGGGATAGACCAGTACACATTTGTATTAAAGTGTTTGATACAATTATATTGTAGAATTTTTGAATATTTTCCATTTTTAAATGAGTTATTTTGCTACCCAGGTTTCTACCATGAGTGGTGTCTTCAGGTGACTTTTAATAACTGATTTTACCATTTACCGTTTTTCTTTTTAAGAACACTCTTGTAATCGTGCTTTATTTGAATGTTCATGTGGCAGGGAATTTATGACCGTGCAGTTTTTAAATTAAAATGGATTATGGCATTTTCATCCATGGTTGTATGAACCTAAGAGGTATTTCTTGGTGTGGATGCATTCAGTCATAATTTCTGTTCTTTCATTTAACAGTTCGTCTTTATTTGGGAATATCATAATTTCTAATTTTTCTTTATATATATATATATATATATATATGACTAGTTGCACATTTCCTAGCCCATTCATCTGCTTGGTTGGCAAACTAATTTCTACTGCTTACATCCACATAAGTATATTTGTTTTTTCAACACCTACCCCATTGAACCAACATGTGGTTTATACTGCAACAATGCTAAGCAAACCTTAGTTACAGTTTCTGGGAGAGAGCACAAAATCTGGTATAATGAGTGTCTGAACAAATCTAGTACAATCAAAACCTCACTCATGCTGACTTGGAACTTCATTACCATAAACAATTTCTGAACAGTTTTTGCTATACAATTTTCCTCATATGGTTTGAGTCTACTTGTGTCATGGTTTCCAAGCATGTGCTACATGCAAGGATCATTTCCTCCCAGGCCAATATTATCCAGAAGTCACTCTCATGTTAAGATTTAAACCTCTCTCATATAGTTTGAATAATAACAATCTAACCATTATGTCATGTATGTGTATATGTGCACACACACACACACACACACACATATATATATATAAAACAGACTTTTATTGCCTGATACACTATATTTCTTGTTTTGCAAAGAAGGGAAAAATACAAGAATAAATAATTGGTGCCATCTCTTAAGTGGTTTAACCTCCAAAAAGTTACCTGCATGAAAAGAGAATATGTATTTATGCTGTAATAAAATAAATAATATCTGTTCCCGTTTCTTGAAATTCGTTTGTTTACACTTTTATCCAGCTACCTGCATTTATTTCCCATCTTTGCATTAACTTGACACATTTAAAGAATTTCTGAAGATCATTACATTTTTATTTTTTGGCATATTTTGTAGGTTTTCTTTTCGTCAACAACTTTTTTGCCACTAGCTTTGTGGTTGTCACCAGATTGTTTCTTTTGCTGGTGCTTTAACTTATACATTCTGTTTTTTTTATCTTCATATTTGAGACCATTTTAAAGTTAAGAGTGCAATCTAAAAATTTTGCCTTTCACACTTTTGTTTGTTTCTTATTTTTAAGCTGTTGAAGAAACTCTAATTCTTTTTTTTATGGAAACCTGATGTTATTGTAAGAAAACACACATTCATTTCCATTACTTTCATTCATATCATTTGATGCAAAAGTTCTGTGACTCTTCATGAAAGAGGTGGTTTCATGAATATATTGCAATAAATAACTCAAGAATTTTGGCACAAAGCATTGATGTAGCACTTATCCATAGATCTGATGATGAATTTCCAAGAAATATGTCCGTAGTATTTGTCTATATTTCTGAAATGAAGTAGTATTTACAGTTTTTAAATTATTCGAACTAATGTCCTCATCTTTGTTACCATTGGTATAACGTTTTGGCTGTTATATGCTCTGGGTCTTCTTCAGGTGCTAAGAATTTTTAACCAAACCCTTTATTACATATATGAACTCCATTCCTTTTGTAGTAGTGCCTCTTTTGGTAGTCATGAGTTATCTCCCTCTAACCCTGTAAGTTACTTGTTCAAGTAACTTACAGGGTTAAAGGGAGAGAACTCATGACTTCCAGAAGAGGCATTAAGCAAGGAATGGAGTTCATATATCCAGGTGATTCAGGTTTGGTTTGAAATTCCTAGCACCTGAAAAAGGCTGGAGCATACAGTGGCTGAAATGTTGTACAAATGGCAACAAAGATGAGGACAATACTCTAAATAATGTAAATATGTCTGTATTTTTCTATACTTCTTAGATGAAAACATATTTACTTTGTTTGAACTGTTGTTCACATCTTTATTGCTATATTCATATTCACATTTTGACCATTGTACTTGCTGGCTATCTTCAGGTGATTGAAATTTTAGACCAAACCTTTTATTTTGATCACTGAATCATTATCAAAGAAGCACACATTTTATTTTTATAAAGTCTAGCTCCTTTCTGGGATCTTAATTTCTGACCACAGGCACATTAAGTATTCTTTTAATCATGATTAGTTTTTTATTGCCAATTCCATTATAATTAATCATTCTCCCTTCATTCTGTTGAATCCTGGGGGTATATTTCCTTATTTGTGTCTGTAGCAAATATTTTATGAACTCTGGTTGCTGAGTTTATCTGGTCTTTCTCAGTTTTCTCTGTCTTTCCAGGTGTCAACTGGTCTGTTCCCAGTTTCCATTCAGTCTATGCATGAAAGTCAACAGATTAGTCAAAGGTCTGAAGAAAGAAATTACGAGTCAATAGTAGTATTTGAATATTGTATCTACTTGATAAGGTTTTCACCTGAATGACTGCATAAAAGGAAAATAGTACAAGACCCATAGATATTTGCTGTTCATTTTCTCTAGCACAGGATTTTTGTCTGTTTACTCAAAATTGTCTTCTTAGCTAGCTGTTGTTTTGAATCTTCATGTACAGCTAAAATATTGCTTGCAGCCATATCATGTTCAAACACTTTCTGCGGTAGACTGGTTGTCAACCAAGGCTATAGAACCCAATCTGTTCTGCTAGTTAACCCATGGCTGGAGGGTGAAGCAAGGGTATTTGTGTGCAAGTGAATGCAACAAATTCAACTGGAATCAAACTCAGCTCTCCATTTTCTTCAGAGCTGATATCCACTGTACCACAATGCACATGCTATGTAAGTATAAAAATACTAGTAATGCATTTTCATAGTAAAAAATAATATTAGTAATACATTGTTATAATAAAAGATATTATTAGCAATACATCTTTGTAAAATAAATTACTAAAACTCCTTAAAATATAGAACACATGCATCATTAAGTCTGCAGCCTATGATAAAAAAGCATTCATTTGACATCATGCATATTTATAAATTTACCATCTACTTGGACATTGATTACTGCTGCTAGATCTTGTTTCATGCTCTGACTACATCTCTCTATAGGTTCTCAACAAAATTCAAATAAGTTATTGATCCTAGCCTGTCAACTCAATATCATTTTTCCACTGAGGACCCTAAAAATTATGCCTGGATTCATCATTGAAGGCCACAAGTTAAACAATATAAGGTAAGCAGATGATACAGTGCTGATAGCAGACATAAAGGAAACTACAGGAGGTAGCTGAAGAGAGTGACAAGAAAGGACTACAAATAAACTGCAAGAAAACCGAATGCATGGTCATCGGTCAAAAGAGCAGCCCAAAATGCCAAATACAGGTGGGGGATACTAAAATCAAGCAGGTAGAAAAATTTAAATACCTGGGAAGTGTTCTAACAGAAGACGGAAAGCACGACATAGATCCGAAGGCGAATTGGCATGGCGAAGGAAGCATTCCAGAAGTTGAGTAAGGTATTAAGAAACGGGACAATTTTACTAGAAACATAGAAGAGAGTACTGGATTGCTATGTGATGTCAGGTCTTCAATATGACAGTGAATACTGGACAATATCATCAAAAATGAAGGAAAAACTTGAAGCAACTGATATGTTGGTCTACAGAAGGATGCTGTGAATATCATGGATCGAGCATGAGAGCAATGATGAGATCTTGGAAATGATGGAAACAAAAAGGAAATTAATTCTGAGCATTAGGAAGAGACAGCTAAAGCTGCTTGGACATTCAGTGAGGAAGGAGGGCTTGGAGAATCAGATACTAACAGGCCAAATTGAGGGAAAAAGTGGATGACAGAATGAGTGTTGCATAGAGTAACAGGAGAATGCGTGCTAAGAGCTACCAAAGATAGGAAGACGTGGAAAGCCATGATTGTCTACGGTGTGAAAAAAAACATAACTTGTCTGTGCTTTATCTATAAAGATTTTTGTGGCAATTGTTCTAATGAGCTTTTCTCTTTGATACCTGAATTGTATGAATTTTAGCATTCTACCAGATTGGCAACTAGGTTGCACCATTTTACAGTTGAAATAACTGGGTGCAACAAGTGCATTAGTTGTAATAATGACTAACAGGTGTAATAAATGGCTAGGTACAACAAGTTCTATTCAAATACTTTCTTTTCTCACCTGAGGAACTCTTTTCTGGTTTTCCTGCTATCTGTGATCTTCCAAAACTAAATGTAATGCAAGTCATCTTTTGTCTTTCTGAATCCACTTTTATTGTTCTTTCACTCTCAGTAATCCCTTGTGCCTTAATGACACTATTGTTATTCACATAACATGACAAAATAGGATGAGCAAGTAAATTCAGAGCTGTCTTGCATTCACTTTCACACAACTTGGGAAAAGGCATGAATTGATCTCTTTTCACCCCGACTAGGTGGGAAAGTAATCATAACCAAGATGCCAAGTCAGGATTGATAACATTGCTGATGCTTCTTTGTAATTTATTAAGTAACAGTAGAATCAAACCAGATATGGCAGCAATATTCAATTGAAAATTACTGTTAATATTCAGAAACATAATCATACAATGGAAAATCAGTAAATCAAAAACAATAATTATAATAAAAATAACTAAAAAAACAAAATCTCAAATTATCAAAAAATGACATGCAATCTGTTGTTAACTAGGGCAACAAGTGGCTAAATTTAATTCTTCCAAAATGAAACACCCTTCTTGTCTGAAAAAAGACCTTTTTGCCATTCATCAGCATGGCTGATGTTAACCACTTGGAGAGTGACTCTTTCTGCTTTCTTAGACTAACATTTTCCGCTGATATTAAGGAGAAAGATTATATTGAATCAATTACTGGGTCTGCTGCTAGGAAAGTTGTTTCACTGTGTCATGCTAGAAAATTTTTCTTTTTAGAAGCTACCTTATTTATGTCTATCATTCAGCCATACTTTGAATAACATTGCCATGTCTGATCTGGTGCTCCTGCTATATATTTAGATATTCTAAATATAGTCCAAAGAAGAATTTGCAATATTACTGGTCCTGATCTGGTATTTCAACTTGCTATGGCTGTAATGCAACTTCTCAGTGCATTATGGTAATTGTTCTGATGAACTTTCCTCTATCGTACTTGGACTTTATGTATTTAAGTGCAGTACTAGATTGACAGCAGGGTCTCAGCACTTTACAGTTGATATGGCTCAATGTAACTATGTCTACAATGATAAGTTTTTGGTTTTTTTCTTTTCTTGCACTTCCTATTGGTGGAACTCACTTTCATTTTCTTACTTTTCAGTCAACTTTCATTTGCAAAAATTTAAATGCCATTTCTTTTGTCTTTTTCTCTTCTTAATAGTGTTTTTTTAATATATTATCTCTAACACTAGGTAACTCTTTGAATCTTAGTGGCTTTAATCTCTTGCCTTGGGTGAAATGATTAAAAACAATATTCATATAAATAGCCTTATGATGATAATAAAAAGAATTACAAAACAGAAGGGAAAAAATCAATGATTTTAGCTTGAGGATATTAACAACTTGTAGAGATTTGTGAAGATGTAGAATCTGTGATGACTATAGTATAAAGATTAGTATGAAGAAGCACATTTGAGTGACATGACTAGGGAAAATATTTTTTTTTAATTAATACAGATTCTACTCTTTGCATCTCCATTCAATAAAAGCATATATATAACAAGTGACATTGTGTTTCTGCATTTTCCAGTGCCCTAATTTGTTTTACTTTCATGCCAAACATCTCTCCTTTGATGTGTGTTTCATTCCACAGTTTCTTCAACCATATCATCTTACTCCTCGAAAGTTTTCAGAAGACTAAAAAGTTAAAACATTGTACATGTTATTCATTAAAAACACAAAAAACAGCATAAGTATGTAATTAGAAAGTAACTTAGAATTTTACACCTACAAACACCTATTTAAAAGAAAGAAAATTATAAAAATCACTTCCTTTCACTTTATTTAGGGAGGTGAAATAAAGTTGCTGGTGCCAAGTTTCAATCAAGTTTCTCTTGGAAAAAAAGTATTAGATTTTACTATTGTACATTTTACTGTAAAACAGAATGAAAACAAACCTTCAGTAAGAGATGCTAATGTATTTTTCGGGGACATCCTTTATAATAATTTTTTTTGGTGATATAAAGCAATTAATTAAATATTACCATTAATAAGATTTAAACGTAGGTCAAAATGAAAATTTTTTGTAATTAAGCATTATTAATTTCTTATAAGTGGATTCTCTCATAACAAATTAACTTTTTTTAATAATCATGATGGTCCTCTTAATTGCTGCTGTTCCCAGCTATACCTTGACCCGAGGTGGTCGCACTTGTTTGGGTCCCAGCTATGGGCAACTTTTTAACCTTTAAACTGGGGTCAAAACACTATGAAAGTATAAAAATAAACTTTTATAGTGAAAATTCAAGAAATATATTTTTGAAGGAAAAACATAACCAGGGGTGGTAGCACCTGTTAGGGTCCCAGCTATGGAAAAAAAAATTAATCCCAAACTGGGGTCAAACCACTATGAAAGTATAAAAATAGACTTTTATAGTAAAAATTCGAAGAGTACATTTTTGAAGAAAAAAAAAAGTATTATCAGTAATACATTTTTGAGGGAAAATAAAATATTGCCAGCAATGTTTTTTATTTTGAAAGAGAATACATACCAGCAATACATTTGACTCAGAAAAAAAACACTTTACAAAAATGTCAAAGAAAGCTGATCTACAAACTTATTTCTTACAAAGAATATATATTCTGTTCATACAAATCTATTGGCATTAAATAATCTATTAAAGTTGATTATACCATAAAAAAAACGAATAATCATGTTTAATCATAATTTTATAATAAATACATATTGGTATCAAAACAAATTAATATTTTTATGTATAAAACTATTTGTTACTGCAGAGACACGTATAAAGAGTGTCCATCTAAAAAAAAAAACAATAATTAAAATAAGCTAAAAGGTCAGGACTACAAATAATTTAAAACAAGAACAAATGATTTTTTGCTTTCAATAAAAGCTCTTCATGTTCAGTTTAATCTTCAATGTATCCTGTGAATGTAACACATCAAATTCATTAATGATGTTCATTTCCAAAAATCATAAAACTAACTTAGGTGTATAGGGATTAAAAAGTGACAAAGAAAAAAAGCAGCAGCAGGCACTTCTTAATGTCTGCAGCTTAACACAGTACCTTAAACATCTACTGGAAAACATATTTTTAAAGAAAATATTTTTGTTTTTTTTTGTCATATACTTAAGACATCAAATAACCAAATTTGGAAAATATTCTTTTTCTTGATTTTTATATTTTACGAAATTTTTTTTTTTCTTGCATTGAAGATAATATATTTGACTGATAGAAAAATTCTTTACCAAAGACAGAAATTATGGATTTATTTAAAAGGATTCCATTTCATCCTTGATAAATTTGTTTTTAATTTTAAATTTTATAAGTATATGAAGCATAATTCATTATGACTTAGCAAGAATGTGAATTGGTATTTTTTAGTGAATAATGTTTAATTCCCATTTAACAGGTAAACATTATAAAATGTTTGTTTTTTTTTGCTATTAAGAATTTTTTCTCCCATTTTTACATTCTAACTTTTTTCTTTTTTTGATAAGGAAAATATTCACCAACTGGCAACAGAGGAGAAAAAAAATGATTGAATCTAAATAATCTTTTACTAGAAAAACCAAGGAAATAAAAGTTAGATTCCTATCGAATGTTTCTGTAAACTTTATAGATAAAGCAAAACTATGCTAATCTTCCCAATTTCTGTTTTTATTAATTTTTTTTTTAAATCATCAAGTATGTGACTTAAAGTATATGGAACGATATCGGTGTTAAATTTCATGTCATAAGATAAAGTTGCTGATCCGACTTCAATAGATTTTTTTTTCTTTAATTTTGAATTTAATTTTTATTCAAATTGTCAATTTAATTTACCTTAACAGATGTACCTTTCCATACTTGTTTGAGGAAGACACAAGAGATGTTGAGATGTGTGAAGTGTCACACTTTTAATTTCCACTGATACAAGTTGATAACAACATGTGACATTAATTTGTTTTATGCCTTGTATATAAAGTTATTTTCTGTCTGAATTTTGGGGATGAGGAGTTATCATTATTTACATTTGAACTAATATCCTTATCTTTGTTGTTGTTATCTTGATTAATGCATTAATTCTTGAATTTGGTGATATAGTAATTGTAAACTCAATTCCTGGGCCATGTAATGCAGATTTAACTCTGTAGAAATCAGATGTGCAATTACTGAGTACTAAATAAGAACAAAAGAAGATATCTTGAAATATTGGCAGCAAAATGAGAACAGTTTCCTCCTGTAGCTGAAATAAATGGTTCAGTTTGAAATTTCCTGTAATCAATCCTGACTTGCATCTTGACTTCAGCCACTTCCTTACCGAAGTAATATGGCTTCCCTTTGTCTTTTCTACAAATATTTTTGTGGCAACTGCTCTGATGAGCTTTTTTAGCTGGTGCTCTGACTACATGAGTTCAAGTGTGCTACTAGATTGGCATCTAGGTCCCACTCATTTACTATTAAAATAGTTACATGTAACAGCCTCTTCTACTCTATAGTTTCTTTTCTTGCACTTCCTTCCTGTGGAACTCATTTCCATTTATTTGCTTCCCTGATTGCTACAATCTGCAATAATTTAAATGCAATGTCAATTACCATCTTCTGTTTCCTTGAATCTAATCCATCTTTTATCCCTTTTTTTTTTTGATCCCTCTTGTACCCTGTTTTTTCTCTCACTGTAACCCCTTGCAAACCAGTGGTGGTCCCCCCCCCTTGCTTGGAGTAAAATGATTTTTTAAAAAAATTGTTCACCTGGATCAACACAGACCACTGAAGAAGTTCAGAGAATGCAATGGCCAAAATTTTGGGATAACAGCAATGGGGACACACATCTGAATGTAAATCTGTTTTAAATACTGATAATTTAAAAGAATTTAAATAGCCATTTCTTATCAAATTTTATTCATGAGCTTGTTATTTCGTTTTCTTTTAAGTTGATTGAAATATTTGAATTTGTAAGATGTTCTGATAGAAGTGGACCCATGATGGCAAAATATATTGATATGCCATCTAAAATGACTGCAACATATATATATTGAGGTACCTACTACTGATTATCTTACATTAAGATAAAAAAAAGCAAAATAAACCTAACTCCTGACCATAACAGGAGGAAAATACTAATATATATATATATATATATATATATATTCATCCACATACAAGCCTGTTTTGCTGTATTACAGCTCATCAGTGTTGCTAGACACATCTACTTGCTTTTGGCTGGGATCAAAATTCTACTGGTTTGGTGTCAGTTGGAGTCACTACCCACTAAGCCATAGGTGCATGGAATCAGAAGGGAAATATTGACGTGTTGTATACAAGCAGTGTAATGGCAACCTACTGCATGATAATCTTCTGCCCAGTCAGTCATGTCTCTTTCAAGACATGATCACCTCAGCGTGTATCATGTGTGGTACTTAGCTGATTGATACACACCAGTCACTGAGAGAACTCAATTCATTTCTAAAGAGTAATGCATATATCACAGAAGTGGAAACTGTTTTTTAAAATTTTATATATATATATATATTTTTTTTTTTTTTTTTTTTTTAATCATATCACCCCGAGCAAGGCAGTAACGCCACTGATGCGCAGGGGGCTACGTAAGGGTAAAAAGAATGGAAAAGAGAAAGCCGAAAACCGCATCCTAAACAGGAAACAAGGGATGAGCCTCTTCACCTGTTCAATAGATGTGGGTGGAGTGTGAACCGGGCGATAGTTTAGTCTATCTACTCCAATTGAAAAAAAAAATAAAATAATAAAGGAAAAGAGTGAAAAGATTGGAAAAGAGAAAACCGGAAACCGCATCCTAAACAGGAAACAAGGGATGAGCCTCTTCACCTGTTCAATAGATGTGGGTGGAGTGTGAACCGGGCGATAGTTTAGTCTATCTACTCCAATTGAAAAAAAAAATAAAATAATAAAGGAAAAGAGTGAAAAGATTGGAAAAGAGAAAACCGGAAACCGCATCCTAAACAGGAAACAAGGGATGAGCCTCTTCACCTGTTCAATAGATGTGGGTGGAGTGTGAACCGGGCGATAGTTTAGTCTATCTACTCCAATTGAAAAAAAAAAATAAAATAATAAAGGAAAAGAGTGAAAAGATTGGAAAAGAGAAAACCGGAAACCGCATCCTAAACAGTAAACAAGGGATGAGCCTCTTCACCTGTTCAATAGATGTGGGTGGAGTGTGAACCGGGCGATAGTTTAATCTATAGTCATCCATAGACAGTTCTGTTTTGCTGCATCACAGCTCACCAATATAGACATCCGATTACTTCTATCCAGGGTTGAAACCCGACTGAATTGATGTTAATTGGTGATTCTACCTCTAAGCTATAGATGCTCGGTGGAGGAAGGTGGACTTTAGCACGTTATACACAATGTAAACACATGCCAGTAGCTGAGAGTGTTCAAATTCATTACTGAATGAACAATGTGCAACTAGCAGAGAGTTGCTACTGTTTTTAAAGTCTACCATTTCTCTATAATGCTTAATCAGCAGGTGAGAGCATAAATAGAATATATATTTTTTTTTTTCTTCACTACTCAACATAATTATTACCAAAAACTAAAATAAGGGACTGTAAAAGTGTGAACTCATGGCAAAAGCTTTCATAACTGGTAGAAAAGATAATGAACTGAGCTGATGCTGCCTTGCTATTGTTTCTCCCTCTATGGCTGGGATAGCAAGAAAATATACACACACACACACACACATATAAACACTCAGTCTTTATTATAACAGAGAGGATACTTAATGGTTGGGAAATCAGTTTACTTGTTTTATTTGCATTATTTACATTTGGTCTAATGTGTTGGTCACTCTTAGTAGATGAGGACATTATTTACATTTTTGTCATTTTTAGTAGATGTGAGGACATTATCTGAATTCAGATTAATGTCCTCATCTTTCTAGTTGTTCTTAGATAACTAACATCTCCATCGATGTCATTCGTAGTAGATGAGAATGTTACATTTAGACTAAAGTTCTTACTCACTTTTATCTTTCTTCTTAGATGAAGATATTTACATTCAAACTAACCTCTTCATCTAATATAAAAAAAACAATAACTTCTAATTCCAGAAATTCAGAAGGACATTATTAAAGCAATTTTTCTCAGGTTCTGCAATCTTGGATAAATTGGGTCAAAACGTTTTTAAATTTACTGGATTGTATTATATCCTCATTTCTATAACTGTGTTATCAAGTCTACTTCTTTGAAAATTGAATAATTTGTAACTGTCATATAATTTTAAACTGAAGAAAAAAAAATTGTGCATAAGATTAATGGACCTAATGGGTACAGGAATTAAAACATCACCTCATAGATTGAACAAAAATTTCTCCATGTTACAATTTTTAGAAATTTGTTGAAAGTATTTAAATATGACAGCTAATAAAGATATGAAAACTTTTTCTTCGATGTGCCCTGTCCCTTCAAGATGTAGGCGATCATGGCTTTCCATGTTTCCCTATCCAGGGTGGCTCTGAGTATGCCTTCTGTTATACCAGGCAATCCTCGTTCCGTCATCCACCTGATTAGGTCCTTCAAATATGTTATTCATTGCTTTCCCCTATCTGGCCTGTTAGTATCAGATTCTCCAAGCCCTCCTTCCTCATTGCATGTCCCAGGAACTTTAGCTGTCTCTTCCTGATGCTCAGTATTAATTTTCTTTTTGCTTCCATCATTTCCAAGACCTCATCATTGCTCACATTCTCAATCCATGATATTCGCAGCATCCTTCTGTAGAACCACATTTCAGTTTTTCCTTTATCTTTGATGGTATTGTCCAGCATTCACTGCCATATTGAAGGACGGACAGCATATAGCTGTAATATAACAATCTGGCCCCACCCGAGGAAGGCTGATGCAAGCGAGGGTGTTTCCGGTCATTGAAAGGAACGGATGTTGTTTGACCTTATTTCTGGCAGCAGCGGAAATAACTACAGAGGCAAACAGAACAGGTGTCTCTGAGAATTACGTGGGCGAGGCAAAACCGGAAGAAAAAGTCCCGGTTCTGGAAGATTATAAAAAGACCTCGGCGCACGGATTCGCCAGTAGTAGTAGAGGAGCAACAGAGATCGGCCGGTGAAGAGAGACACAGCAGATAAGACTACACTCCCGTCAACCCATTAGAAGCGCGCTCTCTCAATTCTCTGTTCCCTATTCTACACGGTTCATCGTCAATAATAAAAATATAACTTATATTTTTATATATATGCGTGTTTGTTGTTTGTCGATATATAACATAGCAATCCAGTACTCTCTTCCTTGTTTCTAGTGAAATTGTCCTGTTTCTTAATACTTTAGTCAACTTCTGAAATGCTTCCTTCGCCATGCCAATTCACCTTCGGATCTCTGTGACACACTTTCCGTCTTCTGTTATAACGCTTCCCAGGTATTTAAATTTTTGTACCTGCTTGATTCTAGTATCCCCGACCTGTATTTGGCATTTTGGGCTGCTCTTTTCACTGATGACCATGCATTTGCTTTTCATGCAGTTTCTTTCTAGTTTTTCTTGTTACGATATGAAAACAGATGGCTGTAAAAGAACCAATGGATAACAGAAGAATCATTTCAGTCATAAATATTGGTCTCTTGAATAGTTTGACTGGGTTTTTTTCTTTTAATTTTTTGGCAATTTCTTCAAATTAAAAACAATATTTTCCACTCCTGATTTAAAATTTTAAGTTTTGAATTTCATATTTTGCAGAAGATTGTGGGGATAGGAAAGTTGGCTTTGTAAATATATTCAATGCATCAACTAAGAAAAAAAAGAAACAGATAATGTCTAAATCTAAAATGTTTAGATTCCAGAAATTCTTGACTTAAAATTTTTTTTCTTTAGTGATTTTTTTTTTTTTATATAAAATACACACAACAAAATTTCTTCATGATTAAAACTATTATATCACTTGCTACTCACACCAATTCCATGCATTCTGCTACTTGATTTCACCTATTTTATATGTTGTTCTTTTATGCAAATGTAAGAATAGATAAAATGCATGAAAATATTCAGAAAAATGCTGGTATTAATTTTAAAGTGTGTTACTAATAACTTAAGAATTGTACATGCTAAAAAACTGAATCTTTTCAGATTGATAATTTCTCTTTTTAAATATGAAATTTTTAAATTTCTTTAACTTATAAGTTAATTTTTAAGGTGGTATTTACTGTTATGATATTATACTGTATTAATAATTTCAAATAAAGACATTTTATTGTCAAGTTAATGTTTCAATAATCTGCTTGCTATAATTTGATGTTTTGTTTTACAAAATCCTAATTTATATAGATTTCTAAAGTAATTATTCCCAAACACCACAGATTTTTGAGAATTATCTTTTGTCCTTGCTTTATTTGTATTTGTTGTCTTTTATCTGTATTTAATTTAGCCAAAACTGTTCAGACACCTATGATCAGAACATGACCTTTACTGGTAAAAAGAACACACTGTACTGTTAGCAAAGAAAAACTGCAAGCATACTACAAAGATTTTTCAAAGAAAAATAAAGGTTGCTTCTATCTTCTGAGATAGCTTGGGTTGTTCCATTGTAATCATATTAAAATACCTTTTCCAAGAATAATTTAAAAGGGTACTGATTTTGTATTATGATGCAATTTTTATTAAAATCATCATTATCTTTTGTTTTATTTTAATCAGACATCATCTATGTGGTATGTCCTTTCAGGACATAGGAAATCATGGCCTTCCACATCTCCTTTATCTCTTGTAGCTCTTAACACCCTTTCTCTTGTTACTCCTCTCAAACCCTTCTCTGTCATCTATTTGCTCAAGCCCATCAAGTAACTCATGTTACTTTTCCATCTCTTTCCCCTCTATCTTGTGAGTATCAGATTCTCCATGTCCTCCTTCCTCATTACAAGTTTCTGAAACTTCAGCTGTCTTTTCTTGATGTTAATTGTAAGTTTCCTTTTCATTTCCAAACACTTCAAAACATCATTGGTTACTAATGTTTGGTCAATGTTATCCTCAGCATCCTTCTGTAGTACCACATTTTGATTGCTTCAAATCATTCCATCATCCTTGGAATTGATTAGCATTTATTGACGTCACATAACAATCCAATACTCTCTTCATCATTTGCAATTAAATGTTTTGGTCTCCATACTCTTTTTTTTGGCTTTTGGAATACATCCTTGGCCAATATACTTTGGATATCTGTATCACACTTTCAGGCCTCTGTTAGAACACTTTCCAGATATATAAATTTCTGTACCTGGTTGACATCAGTATCCCCAATTAGTAGTTGACATTTTGATCTCCTCTTTTTACTGATGACCATGCATTTTGTTTTCTTTTAGTTTATATGTAGTCCTTTCTTTAGCTACATTCATTAGGAGGTCTTGTAGTTTTCTTTCAGTGTCTGCTATCAGTGCTGTATCATCTGTGCATCTTATATTGCTCAGATTGTGGCCACCAATGGTGAATCCTGACAGAACTTCTAGTTCACTCAGAATTGGTTCAATGTATATGTTTAATAGATAGGTTGATATTGGCAGTTTGCTCCCAGTACACACAACACTAAATAAATGGTTCAGTTCAAAATTTCTTGGTCCTGGGTATGACAATAAACTGCATCTGGCAGCAAGGCCTCTGATTTGAGAGGTTGTGAGGAGCATGAAACCACCTCTTAATTGCTGTTGTTCCCGGGTCCATCTTGACCTGGAGTGGCAGCACCTGTTAGAGTCCCAGCTATAGGCAAATAACCTTCAAACTGGGGTCAAAAACTCTATGAAAGTATATAGACTTTTAGAGTAAAAATTTCAGGAATACATTTTTGAAGGAAAAAGAATATTACCAGCAATCTATTTTTGGAAAAAACAAATAGCATATTATCAGCAATCTATTTTTGAAAAAAATACCAGCAAACATTGGACTCTCAACAAAAACCTCTTTACAAAAATACATCAAAGAAAGCAGATCTACAAACTTATTTTTTACAAAAGAAATATATTCTATTCATACAAATCTATTGTGAAAATCTTGTCAGCATTAAATAACCCATTGAGGTTATATATACAGTAAAACAATCCAAACCAATCAAAATTACCCTATGAAGGGTAAAGTGGTTGAAACACTGTGATAAAAGCAACAAGAACACTTTTTTAAATTTAATGTAAGAAATAACTTGTCACTTCAGAAATTCCATCAGAACATTTCCATAGCTATTTAGTCATGAGGAATTTTCTTTTACTCAATTCATACCAAGCAAGGCAACAATGCCACTAAGATGCAAGGAGCTACTTGGAGGGAAAGAGAATGAAAAGACTTTAGAAGAAACTAGAAATGAGATAAGCCTCTATTCCAGTTCAAAAGACCATGGAATTGGGTGAACCAAATGATAGGAAACTATTGCTATATTTTTGATGAAGGCAGCTCTTAACAAATTCAAATAATATTACAAAGTTAATACTTCTTAGAATTTTAATATTACTCACTATGTTTTTTATAAGGATTATTAAGCATGTGAATTATATGGTTTGAAGTTAAGCAATGTTGAGCATTGATGGGTCTCCACTTGAATACTTGTAAGCTTGGATCAATGGATGGTGTAATGGATAATGTTTCTGAATTAATAATTAGAGAGCCGAGTCCAAAAGGTATGAATCCACCTTTTCTGTCCCATACTGTGAGTTAATTAGTAAAAGCTTTATCACAAAACCACTATCTGAAAAAAAATATTATTACAATTTAAAGAATTTTTCTTGCTTTAAATATCAATGGTTGATAACCCATAGAAAATGAATCCATCAATCAAAACCATATTTGTTAGAACATCTGAAAATATTTTTTCTGCCATTCTCTTTATCAATTATTAACATATATTATTTCTTTCATTAATGTGAAAAAATACTGGTCACTGATAATGTATCAGTTTTTCTTCATTTTTGTTTAATCAGATAAGATATGAACAACTTTCATATTTTTTAAATCTGATAGGATACATTTTTTTTATTAAACACTCCCTTTTCAGAAAATAAAGCCCAAATTTAAAATTGTAACAATATTCACACTTGAATAGTCAATAACAACAGCAATAGAAGCAACTTGTTATCCATCACCTGTTTCATCTTAATCAATACCTAAATGATTAGTGTGATAATCAAGAAAGGGGGAAAAAAATGAACAAAAATATTTAAAATCTTATTTTATGATTGCTGTCATTGGAAAAAGATTAAAATCTGTGAAAAATTTGTGACAAAAAATATTTCTGTTTTGTTTTTAGTGGCATTTAATAACAATAATAATAAAAAATGTATATTTTATTAAACCTTACCTGATGGTTTTTGTTGGGTATTTTTTTCTCTAATTCTGAATTAAAAGAAATAAAAATTGATAAAAAAATCCTGATTATATTACTGATAATGGACTTGTTAGCGACAAACCCTTTCCATTAAGAAACAAAATGACAGATGTAAATTTAGAGATTATCACTTCAGAATCATCATCTGACCAAAAACAAAGCCCTGGAGATTCATCAAAAGAATCATTTCATGGCTAATAATTCTCAGTGAAGAATTAATAATTCATGCAGCTTCAGAACAAAACCATACAATTCAAAACAGAAACAAATTGATTCAAGTTTGTAAAAGAAATAATCTATAGCTTAAAAAGCAGAAAGATTTTTCTTATTTAAATATTTTAATGCTGAGAATATGTGAGTAACAACAGTTTTGAGGAAAATAAGAACTATAAGAAAATTTTGGTTACAATCAGAAATTTGTGATGCTGAATGAGGAAAGGAGGCTAGGAGAATTTAAGACCCACAGGACATGCTGATGGTTAGAGAAACAGGAAGAAGAAATGAGTAACGTCATTGAATACTTTTATCGAATGGATGGCAAACCAAGATCAAAGGCATGGTAAAGAGATTTGCTTAGAGCAGCAAAATATATTCTAGAGGGCCATGATCAACCACATTCTGAAAGAACATGACATAAAATAACTGACGAAGTTTTCACAGTTATGTTCACCCTGTACAAGAACCACTCAATGTAGAGGGTTATAGAATAAAAAGCACATTTTATGGAGATATGTGAGGAAGATAATGATTAATGCTATTTTGAACAGGCTAAGATTGTAGTGATTGGGAGGTGTCCACTTGGGAGTCACTTCAACATGGTAGTGTTTTATGGGAAGAAGTTGCTGAAGTGAAACTTGTCTCACGAATAGAAGAGAATGAGGGTGGTTTGCTAAAATGTGCATGACATGGTGGGTCTTAAGTGTTAATTTTAAAACTATTAGAACTAAAGGATATGCAAGGTGAGATGAATAAATTGTCATCTAATGCACTGATGAATAGTAGATTTATAAATATGCAAGATGAATTCTGACAAGAAAATCTTCCTGGCCTGACACAGTGACACAACCTTCCTAGTAGTTGATGTAATTAACTTTTACAAGAAATCTATTGTTTTGTTTTCGCTTTTTAAATCTTTTACAGGGTGCATTGGATAAATTGTTGCCTAAATGAAAATAACACTGACATCTTATTTTAATAGATATATTTATCAACATTACACAAAAATATTTTGAAATACTGAAGAGCAGATTTATTATTGTTCTTTGTCTTTAATATACTTATTACTTCACTCATTTACTCAAATGTCGAAAGCTCATTGCGATGGCTAAATTGTCGTCTAAATTACACAAAAAATGAAAATGACACTGATGTCTCATTTTAAGATATATTTGCCAATATTACACAAAAATAACTTGAAATGCTAAAGAGTAAATTTATTACTGTCCTTTGTCTTTATTAATTATATTTTACTTATTCCTTCACCCACTTACTCAAATATCAGAAGCACATGTGCGATGAATAAATTGTCATCTAAATTGTACAAAGCAAAAATAACACTAACATCTCAATTTAACAGATATATTTATCAATATTACACAAAAATAACTAAATTGTCAGTTAAGTGCCTTACGTGAAACACGCTTGGGTGATCATATCTTGAAAGAGACATGACTGACTGGGCAGAAGATTATCCCGCAGTAGGTTGACATTGCTTTCTGCGGTAGATTGGTTGCCAACCAAGGCTATAGAACCCAATCTGTCCTGTTATTTAACCCATAACTAGAAGGAAGAGATAGAGTAATACCTTTCCCAAGCGTATTTGCGCATAAGTGAAAGCAATGAATTCAACTGGAATTTGAACTCGGCTCTCCAATTTCTTATTCTGAGTCGATGTCTACTGCACCACAATGCACATCTGTCTAAACTGTACAAAGAAAAATTACCCTAATATCTCAATTTAACAGATATATTTGCCAATAAAATAACTTGATATGCTAAAGAGTAAGTTTATTACTGTTCTTTGTCTTTGTTATATTATATTTTACTTATTCTTTCAGCCACTTATTCAAATATCAGAAGCACATGTGCGATGATTAAATTGTTGTCTAAATTGTACAAAGCAAAAATAACACTAACATCTCAATTTAACAGATATATTTACCAATATTACACAAAAATATCTTGAAATATTAGAGTAAATTGCTGAACATCTTTCAGAGCATTTTGAATAGTATATAGATTGTTCTGCTAGAATAGAAAATTGCCTTAAAAGAAATAGCAGAAAAAACTGAGTTGAGTAATGTTTTGGATATAGTTGATGCTTTTTATGGTTCTTTTTAAAACATGAAGAAGCAAGTGAGAGATGTAACCCCACCCTATGGTGCAAATAGTTGGGCTTGCTATGCTCTAGAAAATTCCCATCTGAAGGACTTCATCACTCACTCACAAACAGCTATCACTTGGATGTAATCAGAACCTGCTGTTATCACTGAATGCTACAGAGGGCCATTCTGTCTCAAGAGTGCTCTTTTTCAACACCACTGAGAATGTACGTACACAAGTTGATGTCTGACTATAGGCATGAATTCATACACGTTCATAATCTTCATGCAATGGATTCAGTTGATACTCCTGTGGTCACATTCACTCTGATCTGTGCTGTGGACACTTGTCCACCATTGCTGCCCTAACTAGATTTCATTGGCAAATTTCTGAATTACAGAGCAGTTTGGAAACTATATACAAGCCTCAAGAGCCACTCAAGCTAAAGGGTTACTGAATGAGATTGTTGTATGGACAAGTAGTAAGAAGTGCAAATTCTGAGAATATATAGAATGGATTAGATTTTGAGAGATTAAGATTGTAGTGATTTAGAAAGCATCCTCTGGGAAGTCTGTTATATAAAGTAGTTGGTATTTAGAAATTTTTTACTAATAAAATAAGAAGCAAAGGCTAATGATGTGTTTAGATATTGACTTCTAAGAGGTTTAATGCAATCTTGAAAATATAAAAACTTTAAAAAATAAAGATTCTTGCTATAAAAACTGTTACATTAAATTAATTATTGTTTTGTCCATCTCCAATATTCTTTCTCTAATATGTTAATCGTTGCCACTTTTCCATTCATAATTGAAATGTTTTCATCTGATTCTTCAATATGGTTGAAAAAGGTGAAAAAAAAAATTAAAATTTGGTAAATATTTGTCCCTATGGCTGTATATCAAAGAATTTCACATCAATGCTTTGAAACATATTTTAACGTCCATTCTTCCTGTGGATTAAAAGTATACAAGACAATCCCAGATATCCACAACCATCTCTTTTTCTTTTTCTTATCTGCTTGGATGAAACATCACTGCTATCTGCAGGCACAATTTTTTTCTCTTTAGATGAACTAACATGTCAACAACACAGTTTTGTAGGACACAAAACCATAAACAAAAGTAGAGACTTGTTGGGGGGGAGCACAGGTGAATATCTTATTAAATTATAACCACACTACTAACATATCATGTATATTTATTTCCTTTTAATATCGAAAGAGGATTTTTTTGTTAAGATGGTGTTATGATAGCAACAGGTTTCTTATATATGCAATTGTGCTCTCTGAAAATGTTTTAAACATGGTGTCACTTATACATAGGTCAGACTGTTACGTGCCATATGTGATGCACTCTTGGGTGATCATGTCTTGAAAGAGACATGACTGACTGAGCAGAAGATTTTTCTGCAGTAGGTTACCAATACTCTCTGTGGTAACTGGTTGCCAACCAAGGCTATAGAATCCAATCTGTGTTGCTGTTCAACCCACAGGTGGACAGGGAAAAGGCAGATTAATACCTTCTCCGAGGGTATTTGTGAGTAGGTGAATGAAACAAATTCAGGTGGAATTTGAAGTCATCTCTCCAATTTTTTGTTTTGAGCCAATATCTATTGCACTAAAATGCACAATATGTAGACACACATGTGAATTAAATTTGAACACTTTTTTTTAATTCCAGTATGTAACCAACAAAATCTTGCCTACCATACTGGCAACACACAGTTCTTGATTATGACTGAGATATTTGAAAATACTGCACCCAAAATATGAACTTTATCAAAAATTTTGATTTGGAGGTCCAATACAGAAAAAAAAAAGTTACTTTTATGATAGCAATAGATCTACATTTTATATATATATATATATATATATATATATAAATTGTGGAAAAAGATTTTGGCTGAAAGATTTTGTTTTTTAGAACTTCAGACTAAATGTATGTTGATGTAATTACTTGTGTATAAAAGAGATGCTGAAATTCCAATATGTGTGGGTATAATAGAAACAAAAAAAAAAACCATAGCTTTAGCAGCCCCTCTCTCTTGTGCAGATGTGTAATCGCATCAATGTAAGCATCATTTTAATCTGAGGAAGTCCTAAAGGACAATATGCGTCACGAAAATTTTCCTAAAATTTTCTGATAAATGAAAAAAAATATCATTTATATAAAAATCTTTTGTGTGTGTGAAACCATTTTACACATTGCCACTTAACTGTATCTAAATTGTGTTATTCAAAATAAAATATATTATTTGATTGTAATGAACCTGACTAAAATTCAACTCAGCTCTCTAATTTCTTGTAGATAAATTACTAAACATCAATAAAAAAAAATGTTACCTCTCACACTAGCAGTATCGATTTTTTAATAATGGTCAAAAGTATTTAAAGAGAAACAGGGCACATAAACTTTGGACAGTTTATCTACTATTTTGATTTAGATGTATAACGAGTTTAAATTATTGTTGCTTAAATATATTTGGTGCTGATGTGCGGCTGTCTCAATAGTAAGTCTGATCAGTTTGATACAGTCAAAATAGGTAGCTTATCTTAAAAATGACCGATAATCTGCTGTTAACTGTAGCAAGCAATAACTTCAAAATGGAACTTATCTGTATCAATTATCTGAGAGACTCCTTTCTGCCTCTTATGCTAATCGCCAGAAGGATTGCTTTTTGTGACTTCTCATGCTAACCTTCTCAATTGTCAGGTGGAAAAATCATATTGAATCAATTGATAGGTATGCTGTCAGGAAAGTTGGTTCACTGTGTCATGCTAGAGAATCTTTCTCTCCAGAATCTATCTTGCATATTCATAGGTCTACATTCTTGTAAATCTGCCATGCTTTGGATATTGCTGCCATATATGGTATCATGCTGCTCCTATATATTTAGTGATTTTTGGCAAAATCGAAAGAATCAACAATATTATTGGGCATCTAAAGTCTCTTTTTGTTCACTGCTAAAATGTAGCTTCCCTGTAGTTTTTCTATAAATACTTTCATGGTTATTGTTTGGATGAACTCTTCACTATGGAACCTAGACTTTATGAATTTAAGTACTATACTAGATTGGCAATAGCCTCATCAAATTACAGTTCAATTGGCTAGATAGAATTGCAAATTCTATGCTAAAAATTTTTTTTATCTCTTGTGGAACTCTCTTCTGGCTTCATACTTTACAACCAACTTTGATATACAAAAATTGAAATGCAATGTCAATTGTTAGCTTTTGTTTTGATTACTTATCTGTTCTCTCTCCTTAATAAAGTTTTCTTATCCTTTCACAATCAGTAATTCCTTGTGTCTTAGGAGCTTTACTTCCTTTCAGTGGGTAAAATAATTAAAAAAGAAAAAGTTACTGTTATATCCTTAATATACTGTAAGAAATTGCATAGTTTTATTGTATACATTTCTAAAGATATGTTTTATATATATGTAATTAAAAATTTGACCCTGAACTACACAAACTCCAGTAATATTTGACCTTTTATTTACATGAAATGTAGTCATTTAAAAAACAATACATATAAAAAGGGAAAATATACACGTTATTCCTTCTACAGAAACTACACGAATCATAAACAATCACTCATACCCTCCATTGGCATGGATCAGGTTAGTCACTCTGAAAGCAAGATACAGGGCCTCCTTGGCCCAACTCTCTCAGTTAAAGTGGAATGACTACATTGCTAAATCTGCTGTGAGGAAGATTGGTTAATTGTGTCTGAATTGATCTTGCACATGTATAAATCTACCATCTACCTGTACATTGAATACTGCTGCTACATCTAGTCAAGTGCCCTGTTATTCATCTCAGGGTTCTTAACAAAATGCAATGGAGAATCTCAAAAATAAACTACAATCTGTTTTTTACTGGGGGCATGAAATGGCTAGTTAATTTTTAGACCTCTAAATTAAAACTTCTCTCTTTTAAAGGTTTGGAAGAACCTTTTTTGTTTTCAATCAGCATATCTGATATTAATCTCTATAAGTGACTCATTGCAACTTCTCAGGCTAACTCTTTCCAGTGACATGAAGTAGGAAGATTATGTAGAATCAATTACTAGGTCTGCTGCTAGGAAAGTTGGTTCACTGTGTTGTGTGAGACAATTTTTCTTGTCAGAATCTGTCTTGCATATTCATAAGTCTACCATTTGTACATGCTTTGAATATTACTGTTATATCTGGTTTGGTTCTTCTGCTATGTATTGAGAGATTCTTGACAAGATTTAAAGATAAATCTGAAGTCTTATTGTGCTCTGACCTGGCATCTCTGCTTCAGTCATTCACCTGCTGCTGTAATATAGCTTCCCTGTGAATTTCTATAAATATTTTCATAATTGTTCTGATGAGCTTTCCTCTTTGATAACTAGACTTTATTAATTAAAGTGCTGTATTAGATTGGTGGCAAGGTCTCATTTTACAATTGAAATGACTAGATTTAATGGTAAGTACTATACTAATGTGTGTTGCGGTGCAGTGGATATCAGCTCGGAATAAGAAATCGGGGAGCTGAGTTCGAATTCCAGTTGAATTCATTGCATTCACTTATGCGCAAATACCCTTGGGAAAGGTATTAATCCATTTCTTCCTTCCAGTTATGGGTTAAATAACAGGACAGATTGGGTTCTATAGCCTTGACTGGCAACCAGTCTATCGCAGAAAGCAATGGCAACCTACTGTGGGATAATCTTCTGCCCAGTCAGTCATGTCTCTTTCAAGACATGATCGCCCAAGCGTGTTTCAAAATGGCACTTAACTGACTGACTATACTAACAATTTCTTCTCTTGCACTTTATCCTTGTGGAATTCTCTTCTGAGTCCTTGCTTCCCAGTCAACTTTGCATTTAAATTTTTGAAGATAAATGTCAATTGAAAGTTTGTCTTAATTCCTGTTTACTTACATTCTGTAACTTCTTGTGTCTTAGTGGCTTTATTACCTTGCACAAGATGAAATAATAAAAAAAAATTGCTGATTAAACCAACCCACATAGAATAATGCTTGTGACATAGGGGGTTCTATATTTTGTTTGATTGCTATCCATTTTATTAGTAATTTTCTTCTGGTGTGACAATATATAAAGCATTTTATTTTATATTTTTGCTTTTCAGATATCTGATTTTCATGTTTTACTTTTCTAAAAATATTTAAGTAAAGGGATAAATATAATTGCGAAAATTTTTTTTATCTTGCATCATAAAATATTTAAATACTTAGAAAAATATTCTCTTTAAAAATGCCTAATCAGTTAGATATTCTGTTTGTAGTGCCTCATATTAACTCCTATTGATAAATCACCAATCACTATAAAAAAACAAAATGAGGCTTTTTCTTTAACAATAAAAACCATTCTACAGAACTTTCATTGTTTTTTTTTATATTTCACTTAGTTTTTTTAGTGTTTTTTATATGCACAATTAAGTTAAAATTATAACTTTCTCAAATTGATGTAATTAACAAAATCAATTAGATTTTCTTATTTGGTTATATAGTTCTTTAATTTACTCTTCTGCCTCCTTGAGTTAATTCCTTCCTCTGGACATGTTAGACTTTGTACAGACATCTTCTTGTTTATGTCTGAGAAGTGCTGAAAAGTTTTACCAATAAACCCTTAAAAAATAACTGCTAATGTTTGGTTCTTCAGTTAAATTTTGGCAAACAGGTCAGGCTGATAACTTTTCAGTACCCACTTTTTCATTAATTTTTTATGCTTTTGTTGGTATCTCAATAAAAATACTCACTCAATACTTTTAAAAAATTCTATGAAATATTGAATATTATTAAAAAAATGATTAAAAATTTTCTTCATCAAATCATCTTTGAATTAGAAAAAATTGTATTAAAAAATTAATAATTGAATACTAAACATCATTTAAAAATGTCAAATACATATAGCTATTTTGAAAAGAAAATCCATTAGATACACAAAAAGTATTAAATTATTTATGCAAAAAACATTGAAAAAAATCCTAATTTACTCTTACAAAAATAAAAATTACCTTAAAGTAATCTTTTTATATTTTACAATCATCTTCTACATTACTACATAAATTTCTATTTAAAGTATTTATATTATTTGGACTGTTGTACTCATCTTGTCATATTCATGACATTTCAGGGGCTGTATGCTCCAATCTTTGTCAGGTGATACACATTGGAATTTCAGACCAAACCATTTTTGTCCACCAGAGTAGATTGTTCTTGTTCCACATGCTATGTCCTTTCTAGATATCTCAGTTTCAGTCATTTCCCTTGAGTAAGTTAACTTTTTTAGTTTTTCTTTACCTCTGCTGTGGCCAGGGGTAAACTCTCAACTACCTGGCCACATAATATATTTGGCCAGTGGATAAAATACAACTACATCACCCCCTTACATCTGGTCACCTAACTCATCAGACTGTACCCTCCCTTGATTATTATGTGTGAGGCACAGTTGTGTGAGAGATCAACAAAACTTGTAACACCAAAGAGGAACTAAAGGCATGAATTATGGCAACATTAACCTACTTAAACAAGGAGACCATCCAAAAGAGATGTAGGAGATTCTGAAGACAACTGGAGGCTGTGGTTGAAACCAATGTCGATTTGATTGAATAAATTTACTCTTTAGTATTTCAAGATATTTTTCATTAATTTTGGTAAATATCTGTTAAAATGAGACATCAGTGTCATTTTCATTTTTTGTGTAATTCAGACGACAATTTAGCCATCGCAATGAGCTTTCGACATTTGAGTAAATGAGTGAAGTGATAAGTATATTAAAGACAAAGAACAATAATAAATCTGCTCTTCAGTATTTCAAAATATTTTTGTGTAATGTTGATAAATATATCTATTAAAATAAGATGTCATTTAGGCAACAATTTATCCAATGCACCCTGTAAAAGATTTAAAAAGCAAAAACAAAACAATAGATTTCTTGTAAAAGTTAATTACATCAACTACTAGGAAGGTTGTGTCACTGTGTCAGGCCAGGAAGATTTTCTTGTCAGAATTCATCTTGCATATTTATAAATCTACTATTCATCAGTGTATTGAATACTGTTGCCATACCTGGTTGGGTGCTCCTGTTGTTCACCTCAGGATTCTTGACAAAATCCAAAGGAGGATCTGCAATGTAATCAATCTGCATTTGGCAACTTGACTTCAGTCACTTTCTCACTGACAAGGGGCTGCTTTCCTCTGTCCTTTCCATGAATATTTTCATGGCTTCTGTTCTGATGAGCTTATCTCCCTAGTGCCTAAGTGCACAAATTTACTCAAGCTACTAGATTGGCAACTAGGTCTCACCTTTTTACAGTCAATACAATCAAATGTAATGGCCATTTCTATTTGTTTGTTTTTTCACACTTCTTATCTGTGGAACTTCTTTCTGTATACTTGATTCTCTGATAATTACAATCTCCAAGAGTTTAAGTGCCATCTTTTATTTCCTTGACTCTTTGTAACTTTTTTTTTTTCCCACTCTCCTGTCATGTAACCTCATGTATTTAGTCAAATGATAAGAAATAATGATAAAGAAAACTCATCAATTCCTTAAAAGTTTAGGAATTGTTAACTTATAAAATATTTTTGTTACGTTTTACTCGAAATAATTTTTGTATTTCTTTTAAGATCGGTTTCAGCGTTAGAAATGGTATTTAAAGATATTCTTTAAACTATTGTTCACTCAATATAAAGCCTAAGTGCCACTCTGCAAATTTTGCCACACAAACTTTCAGCACAAAGAAAGAAGCAGGAAATTGAGAGACAATTCAAAGATTGAAGTGGAAAAACAAGAGACTATCGAAATGATTCCAAAGAAAGAAGCAGGAAATTGGGAGATAATCCAAGTGAATCCAAAGAATGAAGTGGGGAAACATACAATCCAAATGAGTTCAAAGAAAAAAGCAGAAAAACCAAGAGCAATCCAAATGAGTCCAAAGTGAGAAAATGGAGGCAATCAAAATGAGATCAAAGAAGCAAGAAATTAAGAGACGATCCAAAACAGTCCGAAGAAAGAAGTGGGAAAATTATTTCAAAGAGAAGTGGGGGAGGGGGGAACAAAGCGCTTATACAAAAGTGTCTAAAGAAAGAAGTAGGAAACAATTAAATGCATTAAAAATTAGAGAAAAAAAGATTTTTTTAAAAAATCACTAGAATGGAAAGCAAAAATTTGATATTAGAAATTCTTGGTTGTGACTAACGAACTGAAAAGAATAAATAACTAAAAAGTTGTATTAAAAATATGTGTGAGGAAAGAGAAAAAATAAGTAAAATAATATCAAATAAAATGGAAAGAATTGTTTTTTTATATTTGCAAATAAAATGTCAAAAAAGAAAATAGTTATTCAGGAAAGGAAAGAGCTAAAATGATAATTAAAATGAAAGAAAATTATGTAAACAAAATGAAAAAAAATGTTAAAAAAAAAAATGGAAGAACACAAAATGATAAAATTTTATATAAGAAAGTAGAAATGACAAGGCAGGAAATCCATATATTTGAAAAAATTAAATGTGTTGATCTATCCACACAGTCACATGACTAATACAATGCTTAAGCAGAAATAAAGAAAAAATGGGCAGTGTTTTTTATAATGATTATTTTTCACCTGAATTACTAGATGGAATTCTGGCTGCATAATTGTGTATGTGTGTGCTTAAATGAATAACATTGTCTGCATACATATGAAGACATGGCTGTCTCCAAGCATCCTCATTAAGAATGTTTCATTGCTTTGTTTGGCAAACATATTTGTCATGTGACCACTGGCATGTGCAATATTTTGTTGACAGGAAACGTAAGAAATAGAAATTGTCATAGTTTTAAGTGTTTTTATTGGTCAGTGAACTCAGGATTTTAAAAAAATATTTAAAACTAAACCATATTAAAAAAATTATTAAAGATAACTGGTTAAAATTGATTGGATTTTTACTTCACATCTGAAAACAATTCTTCATTAAAAAATTTAATTCATTAAAGATAAGAGGGAAGAAATAGAAGGAACATTATATTGCTCTTGTATGATTTGTCTCCCTTTATTTGGTTTATAATTTGAAGGAATGATCTTCAGAGCTGGTCATTTCAAGTTGAGGAAAATATGGGGATTTGCTTGCAATTGCTCTCATCAGTTGAACAAAGGAAAACTGAAGAATTTCTTAGAAAAAATAATAAAAGATAATAATCCTACTGCAGGATAATGTTCTGCTCAGTGAGTCATGTCTCTTTCAAGACACGATCGCCCAAGCGTGTATCAAATAGGGCACATACCTGACTGATACTTCAAATAGGAAAGAGGCAGATGATATTTGGAGGTCACATAATTGAGGAATGAGGGCTTGGAGAATTTGACTTTGACAGGACATTACTAGCAAAAGTTATGGTGGAAAGTAGCAAAAACAAGCTTGTGTAAATGGTTGGCATAACAGGAATTAGGAGAGAAACTGAAAAGGCAAAAAATTTACTCAGCTACAAAGGACAGAAAGTTGTAAGGAGCCATAATTTTCTATATCTTAAAGGGACGTGAACATAGAAGAAGAATGATGTATTTCGTGTGTGTCATTTTAGTTGTAGACAGTGTTAAAAATGTCAGAAAATGAATTTGCTTGCAGATTTTGTTTTATTAAGCAAAGGCTGAAAAATATTAAGTGTCATATCTTCTGAAATGGAAAATAATTTCTAATTAAATTTAAATGATTTATTTTTAGTCCAATATTTTTGGGCTTTCTCTGCAGTTAGCTTCTTCAAGGTACTGAATTTGACTCTATAGAAAACATTTACTGATAGTTAAATAACTACAATGCATGAAAAAACATTAATTTTTAACTTGTTATTCAGTAAATATGTACTTTTCAATCAATTTCCCTTTTTATACATTTTATTTCTGGCTTTGTTGTTTCTGCATATTCATTACTTACACATATGCACAGTATGCCCACACTTTTGGCATATATATATATATATATATATATATATATATATATATCTCCACACACATTTTTTGTGATTACTTCAAAGGAAAAGTGAAATGATCTTAACAGTGCAATGGACAGTAAAGTAAATACTTGCTGACACACAAAAAATAAGCATCACAGCAAGGAACCATTCTGCATCATTTTAAAAACAAAACTCTGAACAGATTGCCTCAAAGACAACAGTAATGGTTCATCAATCTTACTTGGCTTCTTTTCACTTGTCTGTGCCTGCCACCACTTATTGTGATGCTTCAATCAGTTGGTGGTAGACATGCTGCTAACCATTTTTGTTCCTTTTCTTTTGTGTACACTATAATTCCTTGATTCTTTGCTAACCCCAAAGAAAGAAAAATAATATTGAATAATAAAAGAAAAATGCAAGACTTTCAGGCTGATAAAATATTGTTTCAAATATATATTTAAAAACCAAATACATATTCTCTTTTCTTTTGTGCACTTTCGGCACCCAACTTACACTTCTCTGACTATTGTTAGTGTTGTTCTGTGACTATTTTTATTTATTTATTTTTTTTTTTACGGATTAGCCGATAACCGCTGGTTTGTTACCAGTTTCTTCTGTCTTATTTAATTTCTTAGCTTTTTGTTGTATTTATATTAAAGATTTAGTTTTCTTTTTCCTCTCTCTTTACTTCACAGTTGCATGGCAGTATCTAAGCAATTATGCTACTGCAAGGCAAGTCTCCTATTTTCTTGTTTATTTGATTTCCTTGTCTCCAGCAACCAACCAATAAACTAATATGTGGTATAACATATTTCATTTTACCCCCATTTTTTTTCTTTCTCTTTTGTGTATATTTTCTGTTCCTGTGTTTAGGTTGTTATTCTCGAGTTTTGTAATTTGTTCAGGTGTTTGTTTTTATTTTGGTATTTGTATTTCTTTGTGCGTCGTGCCCTTTGTCTTTAGGGGCTCTAGTTTTTGGTTTAGCTTTTTAATATAAAGGATTCTGTGCATTTATGCCTGTTTCTTTTTTTGTCTTGTGAAAGTTGCATTTTGTCGCTTGTAGTTTTCTTTTGTTTTCTCGGAATTTGGGTTTTTGTTTTTAACTTTACTTATATTTTCTTGATTGTTAGGGTCGTACCTTTTTTGTTCTTTAGAATTTTATTGTTTATTCTGCCTTTTTCTTTTCCTTAGTTTTTTTTTCTTTCCTGAGAAGCACATTTTCTAGAATCTTTTTTTTTTCGTTACCTTTTGTGTTTTTTATAAGGATATTTTTAAAAATTGTTTTTCATTTTTACTGTCAGTTTCATGATATTTCTAAGTTTTTGTTTTTGGAGTTTTCTTTTTTTTTTTAATGCTTCCATCTTTTTTTGTACTTTATCCTTTGTTTCATGAGATCTCTTCTTTTATTAATTTTTTTCTCTTCTCCCTTTCTGACTCTTGGTTTTCATTTTTCACCATTTTTTCCTTGTTTTTCAGCTTCTATTTCTCGTTTGAGATCCTGAGTTTAGAAATATGTTTTTGTTCTTTGCTATCAAAAGCCTCATTCTTGATAAAGCTATTGTTTTGTATAACTACATCAGCATAAAGACCTACATGCATTTCATTATTTTTTTAGTTTTCATGTCTCACAGATACAGGTTTTAGGAACATCATACATATTCAAGATGCCTTTCAGAAACTAATCAAATAATGAGGATTTAGGAAAATTTTGTTAGAAACAAAAGAGAATGTTTTCTTGGAGATAAAGACCCAGAGAGACAAATGTGCCTTTATAGAAAGATGCCGAGAATATCATTTGAACAATAAGGAAGTTTTTAGAAAAATGAAAACTAAAAAATAAAACACTTGAAATGAAAGACTACTAAAATTTTTGGAACATACTGAGGAAATAGGGTTAGGCGAATTCAACACACAGAGGACATGTTGAAGGTAGGAGAAACAGAAAAATGATTTTGTGTGACTGAAGAGCAGAAGAGACAAAAAGTCATGGTAAAAAGTCAAATATTGCTTATAGCTAGAATAGACAGGAAGTTGTAGAGACAATTGATCATCCATGTCTGGAAGGGAAAAAAATGCAGATATTTAAAATATAAGGATCAGAAATTTGTAATATATGTAAATATACCTATATATATATATATATATATATATATATATATATATATACACACACCTAAACACATATATTCAATGCAATTGGGACTTAATCCATTTTCTAATTATTTTTCATCATTTAGTGGTAATGATGATATTAGCCATATCTTTATATGGTGTATGCTATTATAAATGGCCCTAAGGTAATATCTTTCTCAATAGATAAGCCAAAGCTCTTTGCCTGAATCTTTGCCGCCAACTAGAATAAGAAAAAAATAATTAATTTGTTATTACACAAAAATTGTTTATCCTAGAAAAAAAATACTAAAGAAGACAAGAATTGCAAATAGGTACAACAGTAAGTTTAGAGCATGATGACAAGCATTTAGTTTACAGAACAAATGTTTATTTTTCCACATAATCAAAACTTGATGCTTAATCATATAGATTAAATATTATAAAAAAGAAAATCATTCACTTAATAAGTAACAAATCAGAAATATTTCAATCATCATCTATATACACCTGTTTTCTCTTTTAATTAATTAAAAATGGCTTCAAGCAAATGAGACCCTGAGGACTTTGAGAAAACTATTTTTGAGTGCCTTTTTTTTTTTAACATTCAGTATCAATCATTGACAAAATCTGCAGGAGTAGCCAAAAATTTAATTTTCCAAAAACTTTGTGCTAAAAAAAAAAAAAAAATACATGCAAAGAATATCTTTATCACATTTTATACAAGGAGCACACACACACACACACACACACACACATATATATATATATATATATATATATATATAACTATGAAAAAATCAAGTTCTAAGTTTGTCTCCTGAAGGATATAAATTTTCCATCAGAAACAAATTAATCTCCTCATCTCAAATAATTTTTTAATGTATTAGATAACATTAAACAAATACTTATTAAAACCAGTAATATTAAAACATCCCTTTATTGAATTTTTTTTTTCTACAGTGAGATTCACCCTGTACAAAGCTTGGGGATCACTTGAGGGACAAGGTTATAAAGAAAAAGGTACAATTTATGTAGATAAGTAGGGAAGATAAGTTAACTCTAGACTTGACCAAGTTATAGTTGTAGTGATCTAAACAACATCCTCCTACGAGTCAGTTCCACAGAACAATGGTTCACAGAAGGTGCTCAAGTGGGACTTACATCTCACCATTGAAAAAGAAAGGGAATGAAGTTTGCTACAATTTGTCTAAATTGGCAAGTCTTTTCCAGGAAGGTTAGAATATAGTTCATTTGGAAAAAGGCAAGATAGAATAGCTAGCAGCATGTGAAGATACTTTTGAGCCTGATCTGGATCCTTATAAAGCTTGAGAATGGCATAGTAAGTCAAGTACTTACTGGAATTATAACGAAAACTATTCCAGTTTGATTAACAATAGATCATATGTATGAGTTTCACTTAGTTTAAGGCCAAATAGTTGCTTAAGGCATAGAGCCTCCCTGAGGAAGCATCAATTGTGATTGGTGACAGTTAAGGGTCTGATCAGTAAAGATGGAATATAACTAGTTTGGTTTTATCTCCTCTGAGATGTTAAAGTGAGATCAGCTGCTGATCTCTTGTCAGCTAGAGTTTTGGAGGTGTACTCATATGCTATTGTATTAGCATATACACAAAATAATTGTTTTAATTTCTAAGTTTAAAGACCTTTTGGAGAAAAAAAATGGAAACGTATGCAATTACTACTTTTTACAACAAAGTGATTGAATTTGCCAAAACAAAATGAAGAATTGTAATAATTTAAAAATAATTTAAATGCATCATTATTTGTTTTTATAATTTTCTCAGGTTTTGCTCATAACCATTAACTGTCATCATGAACTACATGCTCCAATTTCAAATTTACCTTTTGCCAGTGGCAAAAGGTAAATTACTTTCCTGGCAAAGGAGTATGAGGGTTTACTAAGGTGTGGTTAACATACTCTGTGCTGTAAGTGGAGCTATAATTCTCATAATTGTAGATGGGAGAAATTTCAAAGCCCGAGGGATTCTATCCTGCAGCAGTGTCTTCCTCATTGGACTAAAGAGGTTGAGTCATCATAATACTGATGGCAGTAGTCTTGGGAGACTAGGCAAAAATCAATTTTTCTCTTTGGTTCATATGTATAAATATGTGTATGATGCTATCCATGTTAAAACAACCTTACATCAAATCCAGTCTTGGTGTAGAGGCCAGGTAAATGTAACTGGTATCTATAAGTTTATGTACATGGTGTTATCCACCTAAAAATGATGTATATAATGTTCATTCAGGTATATTTCTTTCCAGGGCTTGACAAACTTTGCATATGATTTTCTTTTACATTTTGCAATATCTTGTAATTAGTTCTGAAATTTGCAAGCAGAGTTGGTTGATATTGTTTTTTATAAAATTAGATTTTTTGCAAGTGTCTTGTATACTGATAAAGAAGAAAAAACAGTACATAAAATTATAGATATGAACAGTATTTATGAAAATGCTTTGAATTTTCTGAAGGACCATAATTAGAAATTTAATGATTTAATACGTATTTTTTTTATTATTTCCATGGCTATAAAATACTCTCAGAAAGTCAACTAATGTATTGTAAAATATTTTAGCTTCAGAAGATGCTAAACAATTGTTTTTTACTATTTTACAAGCTATTGTTGTCAATTCTCTTTGTATTTTGATGATCACCTAAAGTATATTTCATTAATAAAGCATAATTATGAATGAAACTTAATTATAATTATCAATGAAATATTGAAGATATATTTGATACAGAGAATTACAAATAGTGTACAAGGAGACTCCCAAACAGTCCTCATCAGGTTTAGAATTCAGTTGTTCAACTATGCTACTTACCAACCAATTCCAAACATAGTAGATTTTCTTATATATATATATATATATATAAAGGTATAAGGCCCAGGGGCTACTGAAGGTATAGGGTTAGAGAGTAAGAGGCACAGTTTGCATGAATAGGTGGGAAAAATGATAGTTACCACTAGACTTAGACAGGTTCATATTGTAGTGATCAGAGAAAAATCCTTTTGGAGTTGGTTCCATAAAGCAACAGTTTACAGGAAGAAGCTGCTAGAGTGGAACTTACTTCTCACCAATTGAATACAAAAGAAAGGAGGGTGGTAAAGTTTTTTTATATCCTGTTGTCAATTTTCTTTGCATATTGACAACCACCTAATGTATATCTCCTTAATAAAGCATAATTATCAATAATAATTAAATATTTTTTTTTTAATCAGTTAACCCCAATGCTACCAGTACGTAGGAGGTTGCAGGGCATGAAAGAAATGACCGAGTGTAGAAATGATTGAGGAAAGAACAAGAGATGAATGAGATTCAAGAAGATAGAAGATGGCAATTGATGTTGCATTTAAATTTAAGTAAATTGAAGGGATTTTGACAGGCAGAAACTGTGAGAAAAGGAACTGTTAGAGTAGAAGAGATGGTTGCATTTAAATATTTCGACAGTAAATGGGTGTGATCTAGATGCCAGTCGAGTAGCAGGCTTAAATTCATGTAATCAGGGCACCAGAGAAAAAAACTTTACAGAGCAGTTTCTAATACTTGTATTGAGGAAGATATATTAAATAGAATTATAAACTGTAAAAATGTTTTTCCATTAGTTTTTTTTTCTTTCATCTGCTTTCTGTTTCTTTCTTGTTTTTCTTCCTCATTTCTATTTAACTGAAGTAGCCATTAAGTGCTTGATAGCATTTTTTTGTTTTGTTTCTTTCTCACTTTCAAGGCAACAACATATCTGATATATCTTTTTATTGTTTTTTTTTTTCCACAAAATAAAACTGAATGGGCCATTATTTATTTTAATGGCATGGATATAACACAAATCCTAACTTAATAACAAAAGAATTTAATTTTAAAAATATTTCAAAGTTTGAAAAATTTCAGAATTCTATCAAGTTTTAATTGAGTCTTGAATTATGAACTTAATGTATATATTTAGAAGACCTGGACCCCTGCAATCAAAAAGCATTTCATTTATACTCTTATATACATTCATGTTCAAACATATTGATTTCTGTTCTGTCAGTAAAACTTATCTTAGTTTCTGACTAATGAAAAGCCATTTTTTTCCTAATTTTCAAAACATAACATAGTTTGATGATTAAATATTGCACAAAAAAATTATTTTTAAATTTGCTAAATACAGTAATTAAGCCTCAACTAACTTTTTTGTATCCTTAGAAATATTTATTTTGCTTAGGCAGTGCAAAAAGTTTGAAACAATTAGTGGTATTGTTATATCTTTTATATATTGAAAGGTGATCATGGTTCTCTACAACTTCCTGTCTTTTGATGTTCTAGATATCTTTGACACTTTGCCAACCCATTTTATAATTGTTCAGTGATATATAAGCACAAATTAAGTAGCTTACTCACTGTTTCTCTTGCTTTTGATGTATCCTATGAGTGTTAACTTCTCCAGGTCCTCTTTTCTCATTATCTATCCTAGAAATTTCAGTTGCCTGCTCATTAAATAAATTACTTTCTGTTTCCCTCTGCTGTACTTGTTTTCAGTATATCATGTGAGTGTTAAATTCTCTAAAATCACTTTTCTCATAATTATCCTAGAAATTTAAACTATTTCATATTGTAAATGTGTTTCCATGTAATGTTAGTTCTCTTTATATTATTTTTATTCTTTACAGGCTCTGTCCAAATTCTTAGCATTTGTCAGTAGAATCATGTTTCTGTCACTTTAAGTCTCTTTGAAGAGATTGCCCAACATTTATTGCCTTATAAAAAAAGTAGATGTTACATAAGTTTGGAACTTTTTTCCTTGTTTCCATCTCTTCACACTTTGCTTATTTTCTAGAAGGCATCTTGACTATTCACATTTCTGTTATTACACTACCAAGAGTTAAATTTTTGCACCTGTTTGATTTTGACATCCCAATATACAGTTCCCCTATTAGACTATTTCCTTTGTAGACAACCATGCATTGTCTGCTTGCAATTAATAATTTGTTCCTTCCTTTTACTATCATGTCTGTTTTCTTTGTTTTATTTCCGAGTTCTAACAACTCTGTTTGGTACATTATTTTTCTTAAATTTGATGACAGAATTCCGTTATGTTCATAGGGATAAATGGAAATCTTCAAAGAAATCCAAGCTGTGATGTCAAAGATTACTTGAACAGATAATATATAACATATATGATGGACACTCATTGTCTTCAATATATGAATCATGTTCTTTTATTGTTTTTTTTTTCCTCATTCAAGTCTCATTCTCTTCTCTTTCCAGTAACGCCTTGTAACTTAGTAACATTATTACCTTGCTTGGGGTAAAATGATTAAAAAAATACAAATTACTATTGGCTTTTCTACTGAACAGAAAGAGAAAACAAAAATTATTGAAGGTGTTTCTTTTTTTAATTGAGTCATAAGTAATTTTCGTTTTTGAGGAACCAAATGTAATGACATATTTTAATTGTTCCTTAAATATAACAGGTGATGAAAAATGGGTTGCATACAACAATGTCTAATGGCAGTGGGTTGACAAAGATAAATCTCTACAATAGACCACAAAAGCTGTGTTCTATGGAAGAAAGTTGTGCATGTAGTTAGGTTATTGGGGTATTATTCATTTCAGTAAGTTAAGGGCTGTACATGAAACACACTTGGGTGATTATGTCTTGAAAGAAACATAACTGTGTTGGGGGGGAAAAATTTTCACATATTAGATTGCTATTACTTTCTGCAGTAGACTGGATACCAACCAATGTTATAGAATCCAATTTGTCCAATTTGATCCATAGTTTGAGGGAGAAGTGACAAATTCATACCCTTCCCAAGAGTATTTGTGTGTATGTGAATCGAATAAATTCAACTGAAATTCAAACTCTGCTCTCCTATTTCTTGTTCTGAGCTGATATCCACTGCACCACAGCGTACATTATTCATTTAGAATTCTTAAAATGCATTGCAACACTAATTGCACATTTATATATCCAGCAGCTGCAGCATATCCATAAAAGTTCAGTAGAAAAGTGCCCTGTACTTATAAGTAGAAAAAAACTTAATTTTCCAGATAACATAAGGCTGAATGCAGTAAGAATAAAAAAGAAAAATTGATGATCTCTGTTGGTCTGTTCTGCCACTTTCAACATATTTATGTAACTTTGCATTAATTGATTATTATTTTTTGATCTCTGCAAAATGCTTTTGATGGAGAAAACTTTCAAAAGTTCATCAAAAACTTTTTCATATCAAAACTGCAGAATTTTTTCAGAAGTTACTCAGAGCTTTTTGGTAAGTGGCAACAAGACATTGCAGATAATAGGGAATAAATGATTGAATAAATTATAATTGTACATTCTTTTAATAATAATATTGATAGACAGAAGCAGAAATTATTTGATTCAACCTTAATAATTGTAACTGCATTGTATTTTTGCAGATCCACTTCCATAATTGCTGAGTATAACTAATAAATTATTTCTCTGTTTCTGTATTTTTCAAACTATTTCTTTCCCACACCTTCCAAATAAAGGTGTTCAGAATATTCTGACAAAAATAATCCTGCCTAGAATAGAAACAAATTTCTGTCTTTTAGATTTAGAGAAATAAGACTTTTCAGGGAGATCACAGCATGGAAAAAATCTGATGATATTTTTGCATGTTTTTCAAAAACAATTCATGGTTCTTAGATTTTCTTGCCTCCCTCTTTCCTATAATACCTCACCATACTTTCCTGGCTTGAACCTGATGGACAATTTCACCTCCAGCCTCTTTTAACCTGAGCCAAACACAAGAGAGAAATGTTTATGATGATGATAGTGCTGATGAGGCAAGTGGTCAACCAGATGTTTTGATTGAGTCAGTGTCAAATAAGATTCACCTTCCTAGATTTTAGCCAACTTTCATGTCTTTTCATCACTTAATCAGTACTTATATGGTTCTTCAATCAACTTACTCAGCTAAAAGACAGAAGAAATACAAACTACAATTTGGATTGTTAGTCAGTGAGAGGGAGAGATAAACAGAAGATAAACAGTTTCAATTCTAATTCTATTTTTCTTAGTCTACCAAATGAGAAAAACATATTTCATCATGTGAAAACCACATTTCCTTTCAGGATGAAATAGCTGAGTTGATTGTTGGATTTCGAAATGCTATTCCTGCCACTTCCGACTAATGCATTTATGGCTTAGCATTTGCACTATTTATTCATAATAATGTGCAATATTCTTATAGTTAAAATGAATAACATGGATTCTAAATCCATTCTCAGAAATTGTTCTAGCATGTCAGAATTTTACAGCTTACAGCCACATTACATTGAAATGCTGGTTTCTATATGATCACTGCAGTTTAGCAATGTCAAGCCTGCTTAGTACCTAGATGGGTGACCACTTAAGAATGTGTGCAGGTGATATAATAAATAATGGCTTGGAATCATTAATTAGAGAACAGACTTCCAGTTCTTGTTTTGTTATATTTAATTATGCACAAATACCATTGGTAAAGGTATAAATCTTCTTTTCTCACCAGCAATGAGTTAATTAGTATATATATATATATATATATATATATATATTTTTAAAAAAAATTAGTATATATATATATATATATATATATATATATATATTTTTTAAAAAAAATCTTAAAACCTAAAAATATTTTCTGGCTTTAAATCACCAGCAAAGGGTTGAGAAGCAGTAAAAAAAATAAATCCATTAATCAATCAAAATGTTGCCAATACACATTATTGGGAAAATATTATCTAATTAAATGAGAAAGAAATAGATCCTATACATACTACCTAGAAAAAAATGTTTAATCAAGAAAAATGATTCCAAATTTATAAAATTCTCATTTTTTAGAGATATGCATATGATAACTTAAGGTGTTTTTTAGATTAATAATATACCATTGAGTTTCAAGTAAACAGGCAAAACAATTTTTTTCTTTTTACAAAAAGTCCACCTGGGATGGTCTTATTCCAACAACTTCTTCTTCCCAAGAACCAATACTTGTGAAATAAACTCCTTCCCCATCACTATCAACTTAACCTCTTCAAGTCTTGGGTCAACTGTGACTTACTTTCAACAAACTCCTTCAGTAATCCTCTACCATGAGTGACACTTGGGCTTTGTATTGGGTTGAACAATTGTAAAAAGAAAATAAAAAGATACTTTTATGAAATATTCAAATGAAATGATTTATCCTACAATGTTTACAGCCAAAATAATGATTGAAAAAGCATTTAGCAATGAAGATGTTTAGAATAAAGATATCACAGATAAATTTTTCAACATAAAAGAATAATCATCTGTGTTCATTTATTTGAAATTCAAGTATCCAATTAAGTTAGTGGCAATGGATTTATTCTTTATTTCTTTGCTGGGTCTCATAAAGCAGTACACTTTACTAACTTAAGCAACATTCTAGCAGCAAATCAAATAATGGCATGCTGAATATCTCTTAAAATACACTTACATCATTTTCATCTCAGTGCTGAGGATAGTGAGTTTTCATCAAGATATATCCAAGTTGGTATTAAGTATGGTTCAACCCAAACATTATGGATGAAAACTGCTGGCTACTTCAATACACAAAAGTCAGTCTCAAACACTTGTGAAGATATAAAAAATAAAGTATGGTATGATTATTCCATCTCAATTTTCCATGTGCTATTTACAAGAGTCAGATCTGACCAAAAATAAAGTATTGCTGACATATCTGAACTAAAGCTGTCAATATTCTTTTTCCAGCTTTAGCAGTTCAAAAGGGTAATTTGTTGAATAAATCTAATAAGGCCCCTGTGAAAAATTGTCCCCTTTTCTTCC
Organism: Ascarosepion bandense; assembly: GCA_037127315.1. Lineage (NCBI taxonomy): Eukaryota > Metazoa > Mollusca > Cephalopoda > Sepiida > Sepiidae > Ascarosepion > Ascarosepion bandense. The sequence continues at coordinate 185,075 of JBBBDQ010000886.1, read as the reverse complement.
TTCCTCAGAAGGTCATGTGACACCCATATTTGTAAGGATTACAATCACTCAGTTAAGTGCCATACATGATACACGCTTTGAAAGAAACATGACTGGTCAGAAAGTTGCCATTGCATTCTGTGGTAGATTGGTTGCCAGCCAGGGCTATAGAACCCAATCTGTCCTATTATTTAACACATAACTGAAGGGAAGAGATGGACTAATACCTTTCTCAAGGGTATTTGTGCGTAATTGAATATAAGGAATTCAACTGAAATTTGAACTCAGTTCCCCGATTTGTTGTTCCTAGTTGATATCCACTGCACCACAGTGTACATGTGGAATTAATTTACAAGGAATTACTATTGCAAACTGAATAAACTCCTGTAAATCCTAAACTGTTCAACAATTCAATTTTTATACATGTTCAGCATGCAAATTAACTTAATCTGGGGTTATTTGGCAAATAAAAACTTTTTAAGCTCCTAATTCAGCATAAATTTTCTTTGTATATAAGCTACATTGTTTGCAAATGTTTTTAATATTTAACAAATAATAAAGTCCTTTTTTAAGGTTTTTTATATAAAATCAGGTGTTTTAAGATAATCAGTGTCACTATCTATGAAATATATTGAATATGTAGCACTGTTAAAATCTGATTTTAGATTTTTAAATCAAGGAAATCGAGTGATGAATATATTGAATATTTAAAAATAAATGTAATAAGTTTTTCAAAAGTTAAAAATTACAGAGCTAGAAAGACTGACATACTAAGGAAGATTTTTTTTTTTTTGATTTATTCAATGATGTCTTATGATGCAAAATTTTTAAACCATGATATTCTGTAACAAAATCTTGAATGCAATATCAGTAGGAACTCCTTTTCTCCTGGTCAAGTTTTTGTTCATCTCATAAATAAATTTATTTGTTGTACGATTAATTCTGCAGTGATCTTGCATTTTCTGTAAGCCTTTATTCACCCTTACTTCAATATACACACATTGATGTGACAGGCTAAGACCATAATTCTATCAACTGATATTTTTAGACTTGCTTTTCTCCTAACCTCATTTGATTAAATCTTTCTTTATTTTAGCTTATCCTTTATATCCTATAATCTGCCAAACATTAAATTCAGAATAGATACCAGTGTTTCTCCATCTCGAAAAATCAGCAAAAAGTGTTACTCATGTTGAAACCTAAAATCAAAATATGATAGATGGATGTCTGGAGTTATAGCTGTTGGAGTAAAAATTTGAAATGTTTTATTCTGAGTTAAGTTAAAACATGTTACACAAAATTATATTAGCTATGTTTCTGCTTTATCTAATTAAAATAATCGTATATGAATTTTATTTTTCCATTTGGGTTCTGTCTCCAGATAAACATTTTGCATTATGGGCATATATTTTAAATTCCTGTTATGAAGGTTAAATGAAAGAGCATTTGGATGAAGGGATATTTTAGTTAAAATATTTAGTTAAAATATTTTAGTTAAAATATTTTAGTTAAAATCTTGAATTTCTTCATTATATGAAAGATTAGAATTGCAATTGTGTCAGCAACAGTATAAAAAAACAAATGCCATCTGGAAATTAAAAATGAATGTGTCTGAAAGTACCACTTTAATTCAACTGTAGGAACAGTGATTTTTTTATGGGTCATCAATCATCTTATGAGTTAAACAGTTGGGCACAAGATCAATGGCAAAAGTCTAGATATGTACCCTATTATTGTGAGTAGTGCTAAGTATCAACTGAAAACCATATATTCCCAATAACAAAAAAAAAATAACTATATAAGTACTTTCCAAAGATTAAGGCCATAATCTGAGAAAGGAGAATGGTTTAGTAGCTTTTGCTAGAGAAGAAAAGATTCTGCCTCAGCTTGTACTAAATCTATATTATGAGAAAAGACCAAGAGGTAGACCTGCAAGTGTTTTCATTAATCAACTTGTATATTACACTGAAATCAGAAAGGAAGATCTGAGTAAAGTTATTGATTATGGCAATAGCTGGAATAAAGCGAGCACAAGTATTGATTAAATGATGATTGTCTGGATAGATGGATCTTTTAAATTTTCATTAGTCCTGGGTATGATGATAAACTGCATCTGGCAGCAAGACCTTCAGTTGGGAGGTTGTGAGGAGCATGGAACCACCTCTTAATTGCTGTTGTTCCCAGGTCTACTCTGACCCGGAGTGGTAGCACCTGTTGGGGTCCCAGCTATGGGCAAATAGATAACCCCTAAAGTGTGGTCAAAACACTATGTAAGTATGAAAAATAAACTTTTATAGAAATATATACATTTTTTAAAGAAAAATATTACCAAAAATACATTTTTGAAAAAAAAAATTTACCATAAATTTTTGAAGGAAAAAAAAATTCTCAGCAAAACATTTTTGAATACAAAACTAGAAGACATTTTCAGTTTTCTAAAATAAAGAAGAATAAAAACAAAATATTTTCATTAAAATCTAACTAAATCAACCTTTTCACTATAACCAAACATTATAAAAAATGCCTTAAAACACTACTTTTTTGGCATTAGATAACCCAGAGAGGTTGATACGTTGCTAAACAAAACTCAAATTTTCATTATTTTGATAAAAAAAAACTTAATTTTGAAATCAGGTTTTACCACTGCTTTGTGGAACAGATTGCCAAGTGGAGGCTTCCACAATCACTAGAGTCTTAACCTGAAGTCTAGTCAATTGTTATCTATCCTACCTATTCTCATAATCTGCACTTCTTACCTTCACTTTACCTTTCACTCCAAGCAAGGCAATAAAGCTATTAAAGATGCTAGAGATTACTGAGAGAAATAAAAATATTATGAAAGAGAGCAAACGATAAAATGACAGGAATTTTAAAAAAAAATTAAAGAAACAGAAGATAACAATTAATATTGCATTTCAATATCTCAAGATCACTGCTATCATTCCACTGCCCATGTCTAAGGATATCTAAATTTTATTTTTAGTATTTCTCTATTATTTCTTTCCTGTGTCTACTCAGTCTAAGTACACGTTGTCTGTACCAGGGATTGAACTCACATTACTATATAACCAAATGCACCATTTAAAGATATAGGCAGTAGAATGAGAACAATCAAACACTGAAGATTAAATAAAGGGTTAAGTTCAGAATTCTTGGTAAGTTACCTTGATATTCACTCAAGGAAGGCTGTTGACCACAACTGCCAAAACAGGAACAAGAAAGATCAGAACAATAGTCTGAGTATAAATAACACATCACAGAAATTCTAAGAGAAAATATTCTATAGTTGCATAATCCAAGTCAGTTTGAATGTGATTAAATATGAAAATATTTGCAAAATCTACTACCATTTCTTTATTAGTTTAATATTGATAGGCAATAAGCAAATTGTTTTGAGGATACTTAATATTTTCCCCACATACAGTTATCTATTATTTATGACTAGCAGTATAGCCCGGCATTGCTCGGGTGTAATGAAAGCTATAAAACTAATCCATGGTCCTGGAGCTTAGACTCTGTAAACGTTGGCACGAAAGACTAAAAAGCAATAGTTGTTTCCAGTTAAAGTGAAACCGTAAACAGAAAGAAAAATGAATAGATGTAAGTCAAATTTTGATTTCCTGGTATCGATATCAAAAGTTTTTTCCATCGTAAACTGAATTTTGAAACCTAAATAAGTCCTCTGAGTAAATGGTATCATGGCTGAGGCTAAGAACTACAATTATACCTACTTAGAGCCAAACCCGAAGCAAAAACTAAAATAAAAGGGCTGAAAAAAAATACAGATATACAGGCAGATAAACAAACACACACAAACATCTTGTCTTTTATAAATATATATTATCGATTTTTCTGCACTATTGTAAGAACTGCAACCTTGAAACTTCTGAATATCGTTTGTCTTTGAGTGTATCAAATTTGATTTAAATCAGACCACTCCTTCTATAACCTGATTTTTTTCGATTATCGATTTTTGATATTTATCGTGGGGTACCTCGACACAAAACCTAGCTAAGACCATTTGCTGACGCTTGTAGTACAATTTTCAAGAAAATCGGTTCAGCCGTTTTGGAATCTATAAGTAATGGACACACACAGACAAAGTTCCATTTCTAAATAAGTTTAGATTAGATTTATCTTTCATTTGATATTCAGCTCATAGATCAACAGGATTATCTCCAGTTTTTTTTTTCTTTTTAATCTAAGAGTTGAGCACTTTATCATTAAATCCTTTTTGTGTATGTCAAAAGAATTTTGAAATATATTTTGACACTAGGTAACAATTTAGTTTCATCTTAACATTAATCATATAAAGATACACTGAATGTTCTAAATAAAGTTCACTGGGTTTAATATAAAAAAAACTGAGGAATAATTATTCATTGGATAAACTAAGAGAAATGTAAAAGAAGGGTGCCATGTTCATAGGGTCTAGAATTTATTGGCTTTATTGTAGCAGGGATTCTTATCCCTATATCAGAATAAGAATTCCTGCTATTAAAAAAAATTCCCCTTTGAGTAGATTTAAGTACAAACTGAGCCAGTGTTTACCTATAGTTTCAAGTATAAAGACCAGATATTGAAATTAAATAGCATAACAAAGGTAGATATATTGTAAAAATACCCCATCAAACTCATTTATAAAAAAAAGTGGATCTATTTTGAGCATTTTTCTTTTTGTAAATGTGCCTCTTGCTTTTTAACATTCTACCTCAAGTGGCTCTTGGGTCTTTTATAGGGTAAGCATTATTATAAAACATGTGTGAGCACAATTATTTGTATTTATTTAAATCTGTTGATGTATATGCAGCAGCATATATATAATTAATTAGCTGAAAATTATTAAAAAAATTTTCTTCAAAATTTTGAGGTGTGTAATTCTGTTGGTATGGGAAAAAAGATTAATTTAAGTCAGTGATGAAAGGTCTCAGCCCTACTGAACAATCAATTGATTTCTAAGTGCTTGTATATATGCACATATAAACATGCACACACACATTATATATATATACATATTACATATAAATCATATATATATATATATATATATATGATTTAGCTGCACTGCTGTTTAAATTTGACAATTCCACTATACAGGTATGATTATTTATACATACTAACTTCATGCTTGTGTATATGTAAATAAAATTCATATATATAATGTGTATGTTAACACAAGTACAATTATGTAGTGCATGGATGCACACAATTAGTTAATCTTTTTACTTTTGATCTTTGAAAATCTCGACTAGAACACAATTGATAAAATTAGTTTTATGGTCAGTCTTTCTTTGTATGCCACTATGAACCTATAATCAAATATATTATGCTCTATTCAATTTGATTTAATTAAATACTTACAGAAATATATACAATACAGAAATAAGCTTACACATTTTACAACTTGTGTGCTTATCTATATATATATATGTAATGTGGATCAATTCTCTAACCTGGCATATGGTTATTAGTTGAATTTTAAGCTGAAATTTTTCTATGATTTGTGTGAATAATATTAATCAGTGAATTATCTTCTTCCTTGTTTTGGCACAAATTGAAAAAGAAGTACTTGTTACATAGAATACCTGCTTTTTTTTCTCTCAGTATTAAGCTACAGGCTTACCTGTACCTGTGTTTATATTTGCATGAGCTTTTGCTGTCTGACAAGCATATGCATGTATACACAAACATACGCACAGATTTACATCCATATTTATCCATATTTTATAAATTTTAAAGCAATAAATTTACAGTTCTCTATGTGAGATCACACACATACACTGAGAGACAAAAATAACTGTGCATACTTTTGTGTGAATATTGCTCTATTTACATAAATATTTACACTTGGTTATATGTACATGTAAGCTAAATATTTATGTACTTATTCATAGGAACAAATGTTGGTCAATATATTAATTTTCAATGCTGCTTTAAAAGGTGATGTTTTAATAATTGAATTTAAAAATAGACACCTTTCAACTTTTGATCAAATAAAATTGGAGAAAATATCAAAATCAATGAAAATGTAAAAAAATAATTTTAGTATTTTCTCTTTATTTATTATTAATGTCATTTTACAAGTTCTTTCCTTTTCCTATTTTCATGAGTCTGATATTTGCAAATTTAGCCATGAGATTTGTTGCAATATATTTGCCACTGTTAACAATCAATTTTGATAAAAAAAATCTTTGGTTTTGTATTTTTTTAAAAAATTGTTTTTGTACTTTAAGAACATTTTGTAAAAGTAGCCAAATATATTATTCAAATATTTTAATAAATTTATCAGTAAGATACAAAAAAACCAAAAAAACCTAAGTATATATATATATATATATATATATATATTTGTGTGGTTGTGCTCAAATATATCAGTTTATTATTCTTCATATAACACATACTTTGGATTTGATTTTTAAATAAGAGAACAAATCGAATCCTGTTAACAATTGATACACCAAATGTACATTGAATTATGTTTTTTGATTACGAGTTTTTGTCATCCTTTATAAACACCTACATTCATAAACTCTGTAAAAATGTATACATATTTCCTTTTATCTTCCATCACCATGGCTGCTGCTAACCTCCAGGAAAGTGACTCATTGCGCCTTCTCAGGCTAATATTTTCTACTGACATGAAGTGAAACGATTATATTCGAATTAGATTATTTTTCTTGTCATAATCTAACAGAGAATCAATCATTACATATTCATAAGTCTACCATTCATCCTTTCTTTGAATATTACTGCCACATTTGGTCTGGTACTCCTATATATTTTTTTCTTTTTTTTCCTATAATCACTTCATCCCAAGCAAGAGTACTGCCACTGGTACACAATGGGTTACATAAGAGGCGAATGATGAGAAAGAGCAACAGGTCACAGGGGGTGTTGCAGAATGGATAAGAGAATGATGGGAACACTGGTGTGAAGAGTGCTCAGTGAAAGTAGAGTGGAAAGAGATAAGAACAAGATACAAAGGGTGTTAGATAAAAGATGGCAATTAATGTTGCATTTAAACTCTTGAAGATTGTAGCTATCAGGGAAGCAAAAAATGGTTCTGACTTTTTTTTTTCTCAACTTTGAAATGGCTGACTTTTCTCTCAGACATCTCTCATATTTTCATTTTGCTTTATTCTTTTTAACAAGAACTGCAGTCTTTGCAGGTAAAACCCAGGTCTAAAACCAAGAGTAGTCATTCAGAGCTATTTAATGTTTAAATAATCATGTTAAAAGCAACACCTGGCAGTCATGTGTTCCAGTAGTTTTGCTCATTTGAAAAATAGATGGGTTGAAACAAAAAGAGGTATGTCCTAAGTTGTTTAACACATCTGAATATATATATATATATATATAAGGAAATAAAAACTGAAATTCCAAGGTGAGGATTATATATATATATATATCTGAGTGAATACAGAACGAAGAAAGAATTCTTACAATGTCCAAAACATTAGTTTAAAACAGTGCTCAATATATAATATATAGGGCTGTGAATATTTATTATAAATTATATCTCAGAACATGTACATAATTTTTCTATATATATCCACGACAAAGGTACATTTGTTTTGACATTGAAACTTTGAGATATTGAAGTTTCAATGTCGAAACAAACGTACCTTTGTCGTGGATATATATAGAAAAATCATGTACATGTTCTAAAATATAATTTATAATAAATATAGATATATATTACACACACTAAATTTTGTTTGTCTAGTATAAAGCAACAACTGTGACAACTTCATGCAATTTAATGTTTAATTGTAAATTTCATAAAAGTCAATGTAGAGATTTTTTTTTTCTCAAAAATTAAACAGGTTCAGTTATCATATAAAATAATCTTTTCCACATTTATGTTATTATGCAATTCATAGTTGGTGCATAATATATATTTTTTTATTTTCTCTGCTTTAATTAGAAGCAACTATTTATTTCTTTTTTGAACAGGTAAGTGTTAGTTCTTTAATTTTTTGATTATGTTAAACTCTTAAAAACACATAGTGATTCTTTTACAATATACCACTGAAAAATTGTTTTTTCTAACAACACAAAGAGACTGAAAGTACAAAAACCAATCTTTTGGTGAAGAATGATTAACTGTATATGCTTGTGTATGACCTGACTATATTTTTAGTGACACCACTGAGTTTTTTTGAATCAATTTTAACCCCACCAGAAAAAATTTACCTGTGTGTAGTCAACCAGTCACAAAAATGCATTATTCTTAACCTCTTCAAAAATTACTAGTGTATATTGTGACCCTCTATTTTTTTGCATAAAAAATGATACAAAATAGCACTATACCTGAGTATATCTGGTAATTATTTCAGGATCAAATGTAAAACTTTCCAAACCCATTTCAAGTTACTATAAGTGTGTGTGTATATATATATATATATATGTGTGTGCACATGCACACACACACACACACTGTAAGGCTTGCTTTGTCTGGCATAAGGAGACCCTTGTGAGCATCTAAGCCAATTTAATTTTATATTTCATAAAAAAATTGACTTGCAAATTTTTTCCCCAAAAATTAACTGAATCAATTATTGTATAAAAAATATTCTTCTGTCATTTATATATCATGTAATTGTGATACTCCTGAATTTTTATGAATTAATTTTAGCCCCCCCCCCCCCCACCAAAATTTCACCTGTTTAAGACTAATCACTAAAAAGGCATGATATTTGACCTATTTGAAAAAAAAAAAAAAAATCTATAGAGTGTGACCATCTATTTTTTTTTTTTTTTTGTGTAAAAAAAAAAAAACATAGTAAAACACTTTATATCTGAGTAAATATGGTATTTATTTACTTTTTCTTTTTTTGTTTTGCCACAAGCTAGGCAGTACTGCCACTGGTGTGAAAGGTTACATAAGGAGAGAGCAAAGAGAAACAGGAACCAGTTACAAGGGGTGTTAGAATGGGAAAGAGAAGGATGGCAATTTTGGTGTGAAGAGAGTTAGGTGACAGTAGAGTGAAAAGGGAGAGCCACAGGATACAGCGGGTCTTGGAGAAAGGATAAGAGAAGGAGTCATGGGGATAAAAGATGGCAGTTGACACTGCATTTAAATTATCCAAGATTGTAGCTGTAAGGGAAGCAAGTATATGAAAGAGTTCCACAGGTGGGAGGTGTGAGAAAAGAAACTATTAGAGCAGAAGTGCCAGTTGCATGAATAAAATGTGAACTTTCAATATATATATATATATATATATAGAGAGAGAGAGAGAGAGACTAAGCTTTGCTTTGTCTGGCCTAAGGACACTTGTGAGCACCTAAGGCAATTTGAAGTGTAATTTTATACTTTATAAAAACTTGACATAGAGATTTTTCCCACCCCCAATCTGAACAGAATCATTTCTAATATAAATTAATTCTTCCTGCATTTATATATCATCATGTAATAGAGATACTTCTGAATTTATATATGGTAATTATTTCAGAATAAAAAGTGAACTTTCGAAACTCATTTAAATTTGTCAAAAGATATAACACAATAATGTAGAATGATTGCTATGTATTTGTATTATTATCATATAATTCATATGACGACCAAAATTATTAGGGTGTTTCCATTTTAAATTTTTCAGATTTTAACTTGGTGCTAATTTTTCTTTAGTAACAGGCTAATCATGCAGTTAAGCTATTGAATACATTAAAAAGAATTGAACTTTGTTCTCAAAAATCAACAATAACAAAAATCTTGAAAAAAAATTTAACTGTGGTGTTAAGTAATTGTTATAAAACAGGTCATGCATTTTTCAAAATAAATTTTGTATTCTAAACTCTGAACAAAATTTCACTTGGATAGAATTGAATATGTCAATTGCATTCAATGTCAACACAAGAGAATGAGGATTCAGATTCAGTTCTTGGGTCTTTTATGAACCCAGAGTTCCATTATCCATAGATTCTATTATGGATACCATTTTGGCAACTGATCCAAATAATGCCTAATGAATTTGAAATGGCGCCTACAAAGGGTTATTATTACATTTTTCTTTTTCCTTAAACAGAACATGCATTGAGCATTGAAGAAATATGAACAACTGATTCTTACGTTGTTCACCTTGGAGCCTGAGTGAATTGTTTGAGCTTCATTCTGTGATGGTTCTTCTGTATAATCTGTAACTTTTAAAGATAATGTTAAAAAAATCATTTTTATGCAGGTTTGGTTTCAGGGGATGAAATTAAAAGAATAGAAGTTGCTATTGAGTAAGTTAATAATAGCTTTTGAAGGAGACTCATGCTAGTAATTCATTTTTTTTTCCTTTTTTTTTTTCTTGTTTTGTCTTTAAAAAAAATCCATTAAAAAAAAATAAAAGAAAGATGCATGTTGTCCACCTTTGAACTGGAATGAAAAAATTTAGTTTAAGAAAAGAGGAGTAGTGACTTGAACCTTTTCTGTATGCATCTGAAAGACTTTTTTTTTTTAGTTTTGTCAGAATTTGTAAATGCACTTAATTTTTTGCTAACTACAGGATACTTGAAGAAAATTCAATAGCCAAAGCTTTGTAAAGTTAAACAATAAACTTTTTTGCATTCATTTTTTGAATTTATTTTGTGTGTCTGTGTGTTTTTAAGGCGTATATGCATTTTGGCTTGGTAATTTTAACGTTTTCATAACATTTTCGTTAAGTATATGTCAAATATTAAGTATGAGGGCGCCTGTGCCATCAAAAATGACGCCAAAATATTTACATTGATATGTTGTTTAAAATGACAACATATATATTGATGTACCTACTATTGAGTATCTTACATTAAGTCATAAGAAAAAAAAACTAAATAACAATCCAAACACCTGAGTGTGATAGGAAGGAAATATTATATATTACATACAAATAAATACATAACAGGCTTTATTATAATAACAATGAGATATATATATATATATATATATATACACACACACACACACACACACACACACATACATTCTTTATTACTCTTTGACAATATTATTGCAAAAAAATTTTAAAGAGCAAACACACAGCAAGAGCTTTCATAACTGGTAGTAAAGAGAATGAATAGAGCCAAAGCTACTTGCTGTTCTCTCTCTCCATGAGTGCGATAAGAGGAATAAATATATATATATATATATATATATATATATATATTTATCTTCAAATGTCAAGCTATACCCAGAAAAAATCTTAGTTCTGGTGGCATTTGGTAGGTATCTGCAGACCTACCTGCTTGACATAATGATTATCCCAAAATAATATCAAGTAAAGGTCTGCGACCAGATATTGTTCTTCTATCAAGGGTGAGATATAAAAAATCATTCTGGTTAAATTAACAGTAACATATGAAAGCCAGATGATTTTATAGTTCATCCTTAATAGAAGAATCTGTAATGTGATAGATCCCAACTTGGCAGCTCAGATACAGTCATTTTCTCATTGGTGCAATGTGGCTTCCCTGTGTCTCTTCTACAAATATTTTCACAGCTTCTGCTCTGATGAACTTAGATCAGTGGTTCCCCTATATATGAATTTCCTCAAGCCACAAGACTAGCAACTAGGTCTCACCCTTTTACTGTGAAACCAATAAAATGTAAATGCAAATTCTACTCCAGCAGCAGCTTTTCTTGCACTTCCCACCTGTGGAAATCCTTTTTGTTTACTTGCTTCCCCGATAGCTACAATCTCCAAAAATTTAAATGTGAAGTCAATAGTCATCTCCTATCTCACTAACCTGCATCCTCTCTCTCATGCTCTCTTCTTCGTCCACTCCACTCTCATCAGTATTCACATCCTTCTCTTACCTTCTTCCTGACACCCTCTGTAATCTGACACTCTTTCTCATAACTTTCCTCCTATATAACCCACTGCAAAACAATGGCAGTAAAATCCCTTGCTTGGAGTGATATGATTATATATATATATATATAATGGTGTTTATTATAATAGGATATGTAAAAAAAAAAAAAAAAAAAAAAAAATTAAATTTCTTCCTTATGTGATATTACTTGATGTAATCATTTTACACCTGATGTTACTGGACTGACTTCTATCTCAGCTGTCCAAAGTGCCAGAATGTCGAAGAATACTATGAACAGCACATGTGAGCAATTAGGAAGTTTTAAGAAAAATGGAAACAAAAAAACAATTATCAAAAAGATTTAAAATTTTAGGTACATATTGTAAGAAAATAAAGCTCAGAGAATCTGATATTCAAACAATATTGAAGGCAGGTAGGAGAGAGGAACAGTAAATAACCTAACAAGCTAGATAGGAAGGATATTAGAGGGATAGTAAGGAGACAAATATTGCTTACAGCAATAAAGGATAAGAATTTCTGGAATGAGGTATTATTATTTACACTCCTTATATATGGACTGTTGTCCTTTATTCTGACAACATTTTGCCCATTGCGCCTTCCAACTTTCTTCAGGTGTATATTGATTGGAGGGCACAATGGCTGAAACATGGTGATAACAACAACAAAGATGAGGACAATAGTTTGAATATAAATAGTGTATAAAAAGCCATGGTGAACCAAGATCCCTACATATCCTGAAGGGACACAGCACATAAAAGAATTACTGTTATTATTTTACAAATCTGTTTGTTTGGGCTGGCTGGAACCACAAGAACATGAAATGTGTTAGCTTGGAGGAATGTGAGTCATTAAAACTACTTTGTCTAAAATCTTATGTAGAAATTTTTTAAAGAATTAAGAAAAGACATCAAAGCTACAATTTAAGTAGAAAATCTGATGAAAATGAGCAAACTTAGTATTCTTTGTTATTTCTGTATTTGTTTTGCTTGCAAGAATCTTTCTGCAGCAAGCCATATAATTTGGCTTGTGTATTATTGATTGCCTTTTGCAACAATTATGTGATTAAACATGGCCGAGTCCTTCAGAACAATATCATTTAGATTTTTGATTGGATTTAAATATTTCTTTGGCAATCTTATTTGGCAAGCACAGGTTGCTATGCTTAGAAGCCATAACAGATACTTCTGAAATCTTTATTTCTGATACAAAGGTAAAGCTGTACTTTACAGAAGACTTTGATGTCAATTTGTTGAAATTCTTAAATTCAGTTTTGATCATGTTAATTTCAGCAAAAATGATTCCAAAATTGATGTGTGTTTTAAAATAAACTAATTCTCACCATCATAACTTGTGTAGAAAGATATCTGAATAGTGTATTGATATGAAAAGTAGAATTTTGGTTCAATTTGTACACTCTTAGAAAAGGCATGATTCCATCTCTCCCTTGTTGGTCAGAATATTTTCCCACCATTGGCAGCAGCCTGCCAGTTCTGAATTCAAAATTTTGGTGAAAACAATGAAGTTATAGCAACTCACAAATATTAAGAAAGGAAGCTGTAGAGAGCCATGAAGCCCTCCATCTTAAAAGGTTGTGGTAGTAGAAAAAGTAAATGTATGAAGGGCTGAAATTCAAGAACAAAGAAATTAAAAGAAACAAAACATTCAAATGCTATCAGATTTCTCTCAACATAGTTGTCACAATATCATGTATTTTTTATGATTTTCTTATATAAAATAATTTAATTTTCTGATTAGCTTGAGACATAAAGTTTTAAGCTAAATCTTTACTTGTATTAAGATTTTATCACCATTGAAAATCTTAATACTATCAGGTGGATCCTGACTAGTGGATTAAATACATATTCGTATTCACAAATCAGATTGAGGAATAAATTTTAACTGAACATAACTCTATCATTGTTCAAGATTAAAAAAAAAAGAACAAACTATTTTTTGTGACTGGTCATTACATTTTTTTTGTTTTCTCCTTTTTTATTTGTAAGATATTTTTTCTTTGATTTCATTATTCCTGAATATAATTTCTTTCTCTCTTTTTTCTTTCGTTTTTCTCTCTCTTTTTTCTTTCGTTTTTCTCTCTCTTTTTGCTTTCGTTTTTCACTCTGTTTTTTCTTTCGTTTTTCACTCTGTTTTTTCTTTCGTTTTTCACTCTGTTTTTTCTTTCGTTTTTCACTGTTTTTTCTTGCGTTTTTCACTCTGTTTTTTTCTTGCGTTTTTCACTCTGTTTTTTTCTTTCGTTTTTCACTCTGTTTTTTCTTTCGTTTTTCACTCTGTTTTTTCTTTCGTTTTTCACTCTGTTTTTTCTTTCGTTTTTCACTCTGTTTTTTCTTTCGTTTTTCACTCTGTTTTTTCTGCGTTTTTCTTTTTTCGCTTCTTTGTCTTTTTTTCACATTTTTGTCCCTTTTTATTTTTTTTTTATTTTAATGTCATTCCGCGTTTAATGTCTTTGACTATTTTGACTTTATCTAACTTTGTCCTACCTTTATCGTAAATTTTTTAATATAATATGAAATATTTTCTTTCTCACTTTACCATAATAATAATTACTAAAAACCATTTTAGTTTCTTTTCATGAGAAAAAAAGAAACTAATTCTCATATCATAATAAGCATTTTTTTAGGGTCAGTTTCTTTAATACTAAAACTCTTTCCCTTATTTCTGTTGCTATACTTATTCATTGCTTTCTTTTCATAAACTATTTGTCTTTTTAAATAGATTTCTATACACCTTTCTTCATTAGAATAAGGAAGCATAAATAAGATACAATGGCAACTTTTTTATTAGAAACATTGTTTTGAAAAGTTTATTAGTAAAAAAAAATATCCAATAATCATTCTTGGAAACAAATCACTTTTCATCTTTTTTTTTTTTTTTTTTTTTTTTGCTGTAAGCTTTGATTACTGCTTATTAATGAAAATGTTCTTAAAAACTAGCTTTACTAACATGAAAACATAGGAAACAATAATTAAAAATTTTATGAGCATAAGACTTTAAAGAAATTGATAAAAGATTTGCTTCTTTAGAAAACCATCTTTTAAAATTCATCAGTAATTTACCTATGTGAATAATGAAAGATTTATAAATGCTAAAACTAGGTCATTTAGTCATATGCTTTTTTGAATTTTATCAGTAAACATATTGGTTTTATTTTTATTCTTGTTTTAAAACACTGAATGGCACAAATTCACATTTGTAGAGTATCTAATATTTAACTTTGTATCAATAGCATTCAATATAAGAATTACTAATTTGGGCATTAGTTTCCGTTGTTGATATTATAGTTACTTTTGTCTTGTAGAAAAAGAGCAATCACCTGCCCTTGAAGGGGTGCAACATTAGAGGAAAAGATGGGAAACACATGTTGAATGGATTCCCACTATGGACTTGGACAATTTGGTTGCAGGAAGTAGCTTTGAAAAAGGGTAACATTCATATTTTTATTTATGATACACTAATAGAATTTTGCTATTGCATCAAAACAACTATTGAAGAATGAAAAAAAGACTTCAACTTTGACAGCAATGCCAGTTTTAAAGACTGAAGAACATTACATTCAAGGGAAAAATAGTTTAAACATTTGCATTCAGTTACAGATCTAGTCAAAATGAAACCAAGTTCTGCAGTGGTACTTAGCAGGGTGAGACAAATTGTTCCGATATGCCATGGAGGAGCTTACCATTGTGTTCATCTATGTAGGTGGTAGTAGTAGTAGTAGTATTTGGAAAACTAAAAATAAACAAATAATACTGAAAATACAAAGGTTATAGGTGTTTGTTGGTTGTTTTGTTTTTATGGCATATCAACCTCGGCGGGTCATTTATTGCCAACTAAATTTTATTTATTGCTGGTAATACATTTTTCTTTCAACAATTGTTGTTTTTATATAAGTTTTGTGTCTAGTAATACTTTTTTCTTTTCGAGTACTAAGATTCATTGGATTTGTTTTTAAGGGTGGGGTCCCCAAGTCCTACCCTGTTATTTAACCCATAACTGGAGGGAAGAGATGGATTAATACCTTTCCCAAGGGTACCAGTGCTTAAGTGAATGCAGGGTATTCAACTGGAATTCGAACTCGGCTCACCGATTTCTCTTTCCAAGCCAATATCCACTGCACCACAATGCACATCCATCACTAAACACTTACAGCACCTAGTATTCCCAAGCGGTCACCCATCTCAGTACTGACCAGGCTCAACGTTGCTTAACTTCAGTGATTGAGTGAGAACTGGTGTATTCAATGTGATATGGCCGTAAGCCAGTTATAGGTTTAGAACCACACCTATGAATGACAACTACAAAGATGGCATAATAGGTTTGTAAATTTTCTATCAAATGAAACAGATTATTTTAATGAAGAGGCAATTGGCACTGGAAATGAAAATTCTTCTCAGAATATGACTTAGACAAAAAACCTTCCCTTATCACATATGCTAAAGGATACAGATGCACGAAAAAAAAATGAAAGTGGAAAATATCATAATTGGGTGAATATTTGTGTTGTAGAAGAATGACTGGTATACTTTAATTGGGATTGTGGTAAATCAAGGTTTCTCAACATTTTTAAGCAACAACAGACCTAGGATCAAATGAAAATTTTATGGCACACTTAGCAAAATTTTTAATGGTATATATTTAAATGCTATGAAATAAAACCATAGATTAAAAAAAATACACAGAGATATGAACTTAATTTCAATGTTTTGAAAATTTCATAATTTGGGAAGCTAATTTAGTGTTCCAATTCAATTTGAATACCTTACATTCACTTACGCACAAATATCTTTCGGAAATGTATTAATCCATCTCTTCCTTCCAGTTATGGGTTAAATAAGATTGGGTTCTGTAGCCTTGGCGAACAACCAGTCTACCGCAGAAAGCAATGGCAACCTACTGCGGAATAATCTTCTGCCCAGTCAGTTATGTCTCTTTTGAGACATGATTGCCCAAAGTGTGTATCACTTATGGTGCCTAACTGACTGATTTAGTGTGAAACTTTGCCTGCTGTTTTACAAGATTTCTTTAATGTTTTGGCAGACTTTCATTTTTTCAGTTTAGTGTAGTCCTTCTCACTTGATGTTATTTATGTTTGAAATAAGTAGAAAATTGTAATAAAACTGATAAGACATTTCAGCTAATGTTGAATAAAAAGTTTAAGTTAGTTATTCAAATACTAATTCCTTACTTCCATACACCCAAAATATACTGTGATATTTTGCAGCACACATAAAAGGATTGCATGTCACTCTCCTCAAGAATGAAATGAACTGCACTATCTAGTTATGCTGTACTGTTAACAGTTGATCAAGAAATTTCACAAGATGGGAGGAAACTGAAAAGTTTGATTAGTAATGATGTGTATATAGTTTCTTATCCCAGATAATCTCTCAAATATAAAGACAGTAAAAATTAAAGCAAGTCTGTGGTTTTGAAAAAAATATTAACAATGTTAAGAATGGTTCTTGTAGGTACCAAGATTGGTATTTTTAGCCATAGCAACAATTGTCTGGAATCTACAAAGCAGGATTTTTATGATGAAGTTCTTTAGAAAGAAAAGTATTCTTACATCCTCCTCCTGATGTCTTTGTAAAATTTTAAGTTTGTCACATTGAGGGTGCATTTTTGAGTTAATGTTCATAGATTTTTGCACAAGAAAGTAAAGGAAAAGTTTTATTACACTTGAGAGGTTAGGTAATATGGTAATGCTTTGTTGATGGAGTGTCTGTGTAAAATCTGAAGTTCACATTTTAAGATTCATTTATTAACTAAATGATGCTTTTATATTTTTATACAAGAAAGTGAAGGAAATACTATCATCTTTAGGAGACAAGGTTAGTGCATATGATAATACCTTGTTCATGTGGCATAATAATGGATCATTTGCAGGAATTTTGGTTAGTCATATGGATGAGTTTGCCTTTTGTGGTACTAAATGTTTTCTAAGAACTGATAATAAAAAAAACAAACATTCAAGTTGGGCTCACATGCAACTGGATTATTTAAGTATCTGGGATGAGAAGTTCTACACACTTCAGCAGGTGTGACAACTAATCAAGAATTTGACAATGCAATAATAAGTCCAATTAATATAGCTTGGCCAAGAAAAGTGTTTAATTGACTACATAAGAAAAAGATGAGCTGAAATTTTTAAGTAGACAAACGATGTGAGTTGCTTCATTAACATGACCAAATATAATCTCTGAAACATGTTCTATGAGCCAATAAAGCAAAATCCATAACTGTTAATGTTTCATGAAGTGAACAAAGCCATGACAAAATTGTAACCCAAGAAAGCTTTTAGATTTCTTAACTTTGGTCACCCTAAAAATATGAAGGTTCTTGCAATGTTCTGATGTGACATATATCAATCTGTGACATGATTATTTTTATTCAATGTTCCAATAATTAGTTTGCAGTGTAAAAATTTGACATGGTAAACCTTGCATTAAATGAGGTAGCTAACACTGGATTTTTAATTGTTCTTTGGGACAAGAGATTTTGGACTGAATATACTACCACAAATTCAATATTATACGGATATTACATCACTAATAAATGTTTTGCAAGCCTCAGGTATTGTTAGTGACACAATTATGTATAGACAGAGCAAGATGAAGAGTGATAGTATCAGAATTGGAAGTTAAACTACATTGGGTAGATGAAAAACTGAATATACATTGAAACAATCAAAGAGACTTAAAACTTCAATACTAAGAAATGAATAAATCACTTATTTTTTAACTTTACGCAAGAACTGCAGCGTTGATATTTTTGTTACTTCCTTTTGAGAGAAAAGAAGTGATTACCTACCCTTGAGACGGAGTTGGAATAAAATGATGGGTGAAGTGTGTTGAATAAACTTCCCACTATACATTGAGCATAATTTATTTCATTTCAAGAGAATGATTGCAACATTTTCAATTTCAAATTTTTCAAACATGCCTTAATGCAGGACCAATGAACAAAAAGAAAATGTTAACGAGTATACAAGTGTTGTCAAAAAATGACAGCAAAATGTTTATATTAATATATCATCTAAAATGACGGCATGATATATATTGATGTATCTACTGTTGAGTATCTTAAATTAAGACATAAAAAAAAATAATCCAAACGCCTGTAACAGAATGGAAACATATATATATATATATATATATATATATATACACACACACACACGCAATAGTCTTTGTTATAATTGAGAGTATATATATATTCAAATTTTACAAGATTTTATGGCCATTTCATTGACTGAAATTACCTTTATCAGCAATCTTTTTCCTTCTTTCTTTTTTTCTTTTTGCTACATTTACTATTTTTTAACATAAATTATTTTGATGTTAATATTTAGTCCCTGAATTGGAGTAGATAGACTAAACTATCGCCCGGTTCACACTCCACCCACGTCTATTAAGCAGGTGAAGAGGCTCATCCCTTGTTCCCAGTTTAGGATGTGGTTTCCGGCTTTCTCTTTTCCAATCTTTTCACTCTTATGTAGCCCCCTGCGCATCAGTGGCATTACCACCTTGCTCGGGGTGATATGATTAAAAAAAAAAAATATATATATATATATATATATATATATATTCTTTACTATTTGGCAACTTAATTATTGCAAAAAAAATAAAGTAATAAGGCATTGTTACAAAGCAAACATGAAGCAAGAGCTTCCATAATTGGTAGTAAAGAGGAGCTGAGCTGTGGCTATCTTGCTATTGTCTTACTCTCTATGAGTGTGACAGGAGGGATATATATATATATATATATATATACACACACACACACACAAAAGAAAAAAGACAGTCTTTATTATAAAAAAATGATTTAATCATGAATACTATTTTATATTGTATTCAGCTGCTGATCTTATTGGCTTGACATGCACTGCTATGGTGCATCTTTTATATTTCATGTTTTCTTCAGTATTAAAAAATCCAGATCCTTTCTTTTTATTTTATCATATGAAGTATTTCAACATTTAAATTTAGGCTATTTTTTTCAGTTTTTCATTGCTTTTTATGACAATACTTGGCAAACAAGATGTGATTATTTATGTCCTGGGTTGGGACTCCTGCAAAAGCTTAGAATGTTGCACCCTGACACATCTGTCTGATGGTTGTTGATTCGTTAAACGAGTATAACTATGACTGACAAGTTTGATCAATGTCTCTTTTATTAACAAGTGACTTTTAAATGCTTATTACAGATGTGGGATATTTTGTACAGGGCGTGGCCTGTTTGATAAATTCTGTTCAGTTTGCTTGTGGGTTTTCATGTAATGCACCTATAAGCCAAAAGATTTGGACCCACTCCACTCTGGTTTTTAGAGAAACGGCTAAATATTGAAGGTTGTGCTTTTTTTTTCCCCAAACTAATTGACTAGCTTGTTTCAAGCCAGGGGGATTTTCACTCTCTGAAGGGTTTTACTTATTTTATCATATCAGTCAGTCAGTTAAGTGCCATACGTGATACACACTTTGGGCGATCATGTCTCGAAAGAGACATGACTGACTGGGCAGAAGATTATCCTGCAGTAGGTTGCCATTACTTTCAGCAGTAGATTTGTTGCCAGCCAAGACTATAGAACCCAATCTGTCATATTATTTAACCCATGACTGGAGGGAAGAGATGGATTAATACCTTTCCCAAGGGTATTTGTACATAAGTGAATGCAAGGAATTTGAACTTGGCTGTTCAATTTCTCGTTCTGAGCCAATATCCACTGCACCACAATTTTATCATATATTCAATAATAATAATAATAGTAACCTATTACTGCAACAATTTTCTTAAGCTCTGTTTACCATTAGCCAACATGGTAGATTAGTTATATTAAAGCTTTTGGATAACCTCCTCTTTGAAAAATTGGAAACTATGCACTAATGGGTTAGTTTCAGCATCATAGATGGCTAAGGATGCATTTCAAAGACTGATTAGATAGAGAGAAAGAGAGGAAGATTTCATTGGAATTAAAGAAAAGAGTACTGGACTGTCATGTGATATTTATCCTCCTGTATTGAAACGAATGCTGTACAATCTTCTCGAGGATGAATGACAGATTCTAAGCAACAGAAAAATGGTTTTATAAAAAGTGCTCAATGCAGAGTCAAGCTTTAATATTGTAATTTTATTACAATGGTTCATAAAAGCATTATATCACTAGAGAGAGAGTTGATATAAAAATGAAAATTGCATTGTAAATGTACGTATAGTAATATTTGATGATTCCTTATGTTGTGAAACTGGCATTCATTATGCAGTGTTTGTTTCTGGAGCCACACTCTATAAAATATTAAGCATTTTACCCATAATGATATCAAATTTTAAAGAAATATAATTTCATTCTTGTGCATTGTCTGTTAAAGAATTCAGCTATTGAAATCAGTAAAAAAAAAATCCAGTTATATTTGCTACTTCAAAAGCCTATCTCACATGGATGATACTTGAACACCTTATAGTAATGAAAGCTTTTGTGATTATGCAGAGTTATTCTTAAGAAAAAACAATAATGAAAGAATAGCTATCACAATCAGTATTGAACAAGAGAGCAAATTTGACTGTAAAATAAGAATCCCATTCAACTAGAAAAGCTTTGCAGCTGAAATGGTAAAAGCATCAGATATGTAAGACAAGCTGCTGCTGATATCCTGCTGTTTAATTTTTATTGGAGATTGACTAGGCTAAAAAAATAAATTAGCAAAAATTAAATCTCAAACCTTGTATTTTTGGAAGACCTGCATTTTTTTTAAAGTTGTTTGAAAGCATTTAAGGATTTTGGTATATTTCATCAAGTCAAAACAGAGGTCTTAATCATCAGAGAGGTTTTGTATGCTGTATAAAACATGAAACAAAATTGGAGAAATATTTTTTATTCTCAATCTATTACCAGGACTTAATTTTCACTCCCTTTTTTTCTAAAAGGGAGATAATTCACTTTGATAGTCTTTATTTTCCTGTTTCTTTTGCTATAAAGCATACTGCCCTTTAAAGCATGAAACCACTCTTTAAATTTCATTCTTTTGTTCATAGTTTAGTTCTTACTTTACTGATTCTTTTCTAATTATTACTTTTTCATTTTTTCTTCTAACCTGGCCATATTCTTTGAAATCTTTTCAGTTCATTTGGCATGGGTCTATACCTCTTCACAATCAGACAGGGTGGAGTGGGGGCATTAGTAACCATTTCTTGAGGCAGTAGTGCTGCTCAGCTAGGGTCAGGTGCAGTGTCTAGCTATCTCAGCATTATTAGTCACCCAACAATAAACAAAATACTTGTCATTTCCTTTTACCCACCATCCCCTAGGCAAGGAATCCCTGATCCCTACCCTGAGAGAATATGCCACACACAGATCAAAGAATTGTAAACACATCTTTTTGAATAAACGACCAATAAAAGAAAAGGAAAACCCTTTTTCTTTTTTCTTTAGATTGGGACAGGCAAAGAAGTTAAAGGTGAACATCTGGATACCTTACTGATGTCCTTATTCATTCTCTGCTTGCATTTAATCTTTCCTTTATTCCTTCCCATGAATTGAAATAGGAAAAGAATTGTTTGGCTGATTTTTCACTATTCCTGCCTTCATGATTTCAAGTCTCTTTTATTCTTTGCGTATTTGTGCACATTGTTTCAAAACAGAAGGTTTTATAGGAGCCCAAAAATTTAGTATCAGCAAAAATATTTGGCAGCAAAGAAACAAAAAAATGATAAGCAAAATAAGGTCACTTAATCAAAAAATCTGATGAAGGCCAGAAGGCATAATGGTTGAAACATTTTGATAACATTAAAGATAGGAACAATAGTCTAAATATAAAGAATGTAAATCAAGTAATCTACTTCAACAATTAGTAATTTTTATGCAATCATTTTTTTTTCACAAATACAAAATACAAGTGAAAATTTCCCAATTTAAATATTTGAGGTTAACAAGTTCAACCAAAAATTGAAATAAGTTATAAGTATTACTACAGGTCTTTATTTAAAGAAGTCAGAGAATACAAATGAAAATATTTAAAATTGACAAGTTTTTCTATTTCACTGAAGCAGACGTTAAAAATATAAGTGGATATTGTGTCCTATCTTCTCTCTCGTTCTTTCTTTGACTGGAACTAAGCAGTATCTTTGAGTTGTCTTTTCTATCTTTTCTTTAGATCAAAATGGTATAGTTCATTATTTATGAGGAGTTACTAGAAGGCCTTAATGTATATGCTAACAAGCAGAATCATTTTTAAAATTTGGAAGTTGGTCTAATTAACAAAAGGGGTGTATTTTAAGGTGATACTTTTGCATTCAGTTTATGCCTTGCTTGCTTATTCCTATGATACAGAGCAGCCACCCAGTCAGGATCAAATTCATTGCAATAGCATTTGTTAGCTTGGTTAGCTTTCTCAGTTGCTCATGTAACCCTTTTTTTAGTGCTTTTTTTATTATCTAGCATTATTTCTAATCGATATTTGTTATTTAATAAATAAGAGTTAAATGCTGATTTAACCTTTAGCACTGTATGTAGGTGACTTCATTTGTCAAACAAAATGTTTGTACAGCCACTGCATGCAACTGTGATCATTAGACAATGTGGTTAAATTTTGTAGTAGTGCTATATCCTACTATGGTAACAGGAAAATGACCAAATGAAGATTGAAGATGTTATTGCAGTTATCTAACCACTTATACCCAATGGATGAAATATTTATGAATGTGTTAAAGGAGCAAAATGCACTGAAATGAATTCAAATAACTGTTGATGAGAGGTAAACTGGCAATTCTGTTTATTAATCACATCAGAATGAATTATTTAGGTATTGGTTTTGTGAATCCTTTCATATAAATTTCATCAGTAGCTCCAGATTTATTAGTTTTGTAATTATAAAAGGTAAGATTCAACATGTTTGAAAATGTTAGAAAACTTATGGTAATGACTTTATATCATGCCAAAAAGTTAGCATTCATTGACTAAACAGTATATATGAAATTTATAAAATCTTTTTCTTAAAACAGGTTTTTAAGGAATTGTCAATATAATTGCTCTTTCTAGTACTAATAGTAGTTTTATTTCAAATCATTTCATTTTGGTAGTGTGGAATTATATCATTTTTTTTTTTTTTGTAGATAAATCTGCTACCAATTTTGTTACTGTTAGGAGTATTTAAGTGAAGTGGTTTTTATTTGGTATTTTCTAGCACCAGTCCATCTTCATATAAAAGCTCATCTTTACACAGATCAACCTCCAAACTAAATATGAAGTCATTCCTCCTCCTTACTCAATCAAATGTGAGAATTGTTGGATTTCTGTTCCTTGAAGCTTTTTTAATTATGCTAATGAATTCATACATAATTCTGGCATAGATATTTACAGGCTTGGTCATGTCTTTTGCACTCAGCAATTTATCTTCAGTGTTCATTATGCTTCTAACAGTAGTCCCAAAGCACATTAACTCCATATACACAAGTTACTTAAATCAATGACGTGGCTAAATACTGGTTACAAATATATTTCAACCTGATTAAAATGTGTTGCATGTATTTATTTGCAGCTTTCTTTTTATAACCAGAGTATTGCACATGAAAGGTATTGAATTTTTTAGCATATAATTTTCTAAATAGATGCTACAATTCATATTTTGGCAAAAAAGAACCCAATTATAATTAGGCTGAGAATAAAAGCAGTCTGATAAGTTTGTTAAAAAAAAAACCCCATTCTACTTAGTGTTTTAAAACACACACGCACATACATACATACATACATTATATATATATATATATATATATATATATATATAATAGCTGTATATATTGCATTTAGCTGTATATATTGCATTTAGCTATTTCACGATAGCGTTCGAATATTTTTTGTGTTTACATCACATGGTGTGTTTGTTCACAACATGCGGCACTTCATGTTTACGTGATGTAAACACAAAAAATATTCGAACGCTATCGTGAAATACGTTTCTAATTCAAATTTAAAAATCACTCGTTTCTGATGAAGGACTGAGGGCGGTCTGAAATATAAAATACAATAATAAAAATAAACAAATACTGTCAAAAAAAAGTACATTTTTAAATTCAAAACTTTTTTTATTAATATTCTTTCCTATACATATTAAGACAGTATACGTGGATCATCACTATGTTTATATATATATATATAAGTTTCTAATAAAAACATAGATTATTGTAACACAAGAGTCATTTATTGTCTCCTCATGATAAAAACTTTCACTAATGTTAAAGCCTATAGAATTAGAAAATTAATACATAGGGAACTGAAAAATCTTAACCTTAAGGTGACTCTAAAAACTATTCTAAAAAAAGTAGACTGTCTAGATGTAACACTAGATGTAGTCAATGGCACTTACTCTCCCTACTTAATATCTAATGCTAATCCTATATACATCCACCTTAAATCTGACCACCCTTGATCAATTATCAAGCATATACCTGTCTCTATTGGAAACAGAATTTGTAACAATTCTTCTAATGAAAACATCCTTTACAAATGTAGTGAATTCTGTGACACTGCCTTTAAAAACAGTGGCTATAAATGCCCATAATAAAAATAAAAAGAGAAATATAATTTAGTATACACCCCCATTTAACTAAATAATAAGTAGTATGTTAGGACATAAATTCCTAAAATTAGTTGAAAAACACTTCCCTAAAAATAAATGTTAGCAAAATTTTTAATGGAAATACTCAAAAATTAAGCTTTAGCTGTAGTGATAATCATCATCAAAAAACAAGCATAGAATTTTAAAGATATAATAGCCTAAACAATCAACAACATCCTAAAAAATTAACAATAACAATAATCACAAATTGCCGAAAACCTATGGAATGTCCATTAGTAAATAAATGTCTAACTGACTCTATAGTTTACCTATGCTCTATTTCTACCATAGAACTTTCCACAGTTATAAAATATATCAGTTGTACTAAGAATATTTTAAAACTTGCCATTATTTCTACACCTCATCTTTCAATAATAAAATGTAATGCAATAGCACATCACTTTCTACTTATTATTGGCAGTTAAGATACCAATAAAACCCCCACCATAAAATGGAAAATATTAAAAAAAACAAAACAAAAAAGCAGAACTTGTAAATCTTTACATGAGCTATGATTCCCATGATTACAAGAAAAATTACAAACTATCAAATTCCCAAATCGTAACAAAATTACTTCCATTTGTTCTCATTGTCTAAAATATACCATAAAGTATAGTTAATTTCTTTTTAAATAGAACTAAACATCTATAATCTATCTCCTAGCCTATATTGATTGTTTCGCCCATCTTCTGATAATTAATTTGCTAAAGCTTAACGTATAGATCACCCACTAAGTCTACTACAGATGTTTGACATGCAGTGTATTTTTTTTAAAAAAAAGTAAAATAACTTTCCCATCTTTGTTTCTTGTCCACTACTTTTAGTTGAATAACAACTTAAAGAAAATTCTTTCACTGTTTCAAGATGACACACGATAACTTTTCAGATTTGCTAAATGCAACATATGTAACATTCAGTTTATTTCATCACTGGCATGGAAAACGTCTGGGTCTTAAGTCATTTTAAGTCTCTATCACCCTTTACTCTTGCAATCAAATTTCTCCAATACATCATGACCTGATTTTTAGTGGTTTGCTGAGACAAACCCTTTCAAAGTCCCCCCCAACTGAATTATGTGGATTTGGTTACA
This sequence comes from Ascarosepion bandense, assembly GCA_037127315.1. NCBI lineage: Eukaryota > Metazoa > Mollusca > Cephalopoda > Sepiida > Sepiidae > Ascarosepion > Ascarosepion bandense. Next base: position 158,585 of record JBBBDQ010000886.1, on the reverse strand, counting down.
ATTGTGTTGTTCTTAAGCTTCTATATACATAATGATTCCTACTAGTGTTATATATCGCCGTACGACGACAAAACAACAAACACGCATATATAAAAATATAAGGTTATATTTTTATTAATGACGACGAACCCGTGTGGAACAGAGAATGGGAGGGTGAGAGCGCGCATAGAATGGGCCGACGGGAGTGTAGTCTTGGTCTGTGGTGTTTCTCTGCTTCCACTGGCCGTTCTCTGCTGGCGAATCCGTGTGTCGAGGTCTTTATATAGTCTTCTAGAACCGGGACTTTCCTTCCGGTTTTGCCTCGCCCACGCAACACCTACGTAATTCCCAGAGACACCTGTTCTGTTTGCCTCCGTAGTCATTTCCACCGCTGTCGGAAATAAGGTCAAACGACATCTGCTCCGGCCCCGACAGGATGTATTTCTCAAACACCTGTCTTGTCGTTCGCTGACCCCCTCACCGACGGAAAACACCATCGCTTGCATCAACCTTCCTCGGGTGGGGCCAGATTGTTATATTACACTAGAAAATATATTTCACTGCCTGACAAGGTGCTAATAAGATAGTACCAAAACACAACAGTTTTTGTGTTGCAGTAAACTTCGTTTTAATTATAAACCTATAATAAAAATATTACCATATATAATGCTCTACTAAGTATTGAGTACTCTTAATAAAGTAAATCACTACAAACAGTGGACTTCCAACTTATTAGTTTGTACTACTTCTAAGATATGTTGAACCAAGCTAACATTGGCAAAAACAAAATTCATTGTGTAGCTGAAGATAAATATGGTAATATTAGCTATTTCCCTATAAGGAAACATTTAACATTCATTGACCAAGCTGCTGGTACTGCTTTAAGTTAAAATTTATGAAATTTTCTCTTAAAAAAACTTTCTTTTAAGAAAAGTTTTTCAAGTCCAATAGCTGTTACTGCTTTTTTCAGGATTTATGGTGGTTTCCTTCCTAACCTTTTGTTTAAAGTGGTGTAGAATGTTAACATCTATACCATAAATTTCTCTTAAAGTTATATGTGCTATCCATTTTAGTTGTTGCTGCTGTTGGTAGTTATCAAGTGATGTAGTTTTTGTTACTTGGTATAGTTTTTTGTTTCTGTAGCACCAGTCCACAATGTTCAGATCTTTACTGGCTTAAACAGATTTTTTTACCTTTGATCTAAGGCAACAATTGTATACCTTAACCTCACCCCTAAAAAATAAAACAAAACTAGTATTTTTGTTGGTGGCAGGTAGATTTTCCATAAAGTTTTACAAAAAGACTCAAAAAATATCTCCTGGGTCTTATATGAAGTTAAGATTTCTTGTCTAAAGTTTTCCTTGACCTAGCTCGATACTGTAATAGTAAATATGAATTTGGTGTTCAGGAGTTCTGACATGCCTTCAGAAAAGGTTGGTAATAAATACAAATTCTAAAAGAGGCCAGATGAATAATTCCAAACTATTATGGATAGAAATCAACACCATTTTCAACTGAAATGCTGTTCACCTGTAATATTAAATGCATAACTGTAGCAAGTGTTGTTTTATGCTATCAAAGATGGTAGTTTTTGCAGTGAGGCAATGTTTGTAGTCTGTGACATCAGTTAAGTACCATACCTGATACAAACTTGGGCAATCATGTCTTGAAAGAGACATAATTAACTAGGCAGAAAATTTTTCCAATAGTAGGTCCCAATCTGTCCTGTTATTTAACCCATAGCTGGCATGCAGAGATGTATTTTATATCATTCCCAAGAGTATTTGCATGTAAGTGAATACAACAAATTCAACTGGAATTTGAAACCAGTTTTCCAATTTCTCATTATGAGCCAATATCTCTTGCACCACAACATATATGATATAAAATCCTTAAAAATTTTTCTACTTTATTTTACAAGCAATCTATTTAGTGACTATTCTTACTTTGTGTATTAGTGATTTTTTTTTTAATTTCACTGTTCAACAAAAGCATTAATTTGAACTAGTTTATGCCAGTTGTATCAATTTTAGACAGCTCATACATGCATTGTATACGTATTTGGGTATACTTGATAAAATACAACAAAGAATGTTATTGGTCTTGACATGGCATCTTGGCTTTCACACTGCCCACTGTAAGGTAGCTTCTTTGTTTTTTTTTTTGTTTTTTTTTATAAATATTTTCATAACTGATCTGATAAACCTATGGTACTTAAATTTTATGAATTTAAACACAGTACTAGATTAGTGGCAAGATATAATCTTTTTACAGTTCAAATCGCTTGATGCAACCATAAGTTCTATGCTCCCAGTTTCTTCTGCTCTTCTTGCTTGTGGACCTCTCTTCCAGCTTCTTGTTTCACTTAACTTTGAACTTCACAAATTTAAATGCAATATCAGTTGTTATCTTCTGTCTTAATTTCTGCTCTTCTATTGTTTTTTTTCTTAATGTTTGCTTTGTATTGTGCTCTTTCATGCTTAGTAAGTCCTTGCATCTTAGTGGCTTTATTACCTTGCTTGGAGTGAAATGATTAAAAAAAATCTAATGAACAAAATTCATCTTCCTTGAGTTGTCTTACTTCAGCGTGTAAGTGATCTTGGCTCACCACATTTTTTTTTTTTTTTTATATCTTTAAACTTTGCATGACTTTGATTTCGAGGAATACAGTGATGTGATTTCTCATAAGCTTGGTCATTAGTTAAAAATCATTCTCTTCAACTCACTGTCACCCAATACTAGGGAGATCAGTTTTTCCTGTTATTTAACTTCTAGTTTGGGTAATAAAAGATGGACTTATGCTTTTACCAAATTTGAATTGGAAACTCTCCCTACTACAATTTAAGCTCTACTCTACTATTTAACCCATAGCAGGAGAAAAATTCATGTCTTTTCAAAGAACACTAATGACAATTGAATGAAACAGATTGGAATGGGAATTGAAACAGGCACTTTTTGCATCATCTTTTGATAAGATTTGAACTTTCATATAATTTGTCTTAGATTATAGCTAAAGAGTTTTGGTATAAGCCAAGTTCACACAGTTTTGGATTTGAGATTAATTTTCATTGTAAGCTCTTCTTTTATTTCTGATGACTTTGGTTGTTAATGAAGAGAATAACATTGTAATAAAAGGAAGTATTATGAGCTAAAAATGAGCTAAACCATTTTGATAAAGGAGAAAAATTGCCATTTTATATAGCATTCTTTTTCCTTATGCAAATGAGTTACTGACACAATAGATAATATTTTTCAATTTCAGTTATTTAAAATAAAAATAAAAAATTCTACAATGGATTAAAGAAAGTTGCCAGTTGACAAAGTTACAGATCTTTCTGACTTTTCAAAGTACTTTGAATAGAATTCAAGAACTGACAAAAATGAATACGGTCATAAGGACATCTCGAGCACATAAAGACGACTAATGAACTAATTTCCACGATGACTATATTGATCTTGAAAATCAATATTTTTCACTATTTAAACAATCTTTTAAATTTTTTTAAAAAGTTTGAATTGTCCAGATTCATTATAATTGATGGATAAAGGATAGATGACTAAACTCTGCTTCACACTTTCCAGTCCCAAACTCACCTGAACTATTCTGGGTTTTTTTTATCCGAAATGTAATAAATAATTCAAAGAATAATAGTTCCAATTAAGCTCCCTGGCATTTGCCATGGCAAACAGGATTGAAAAGTTGAACCAATGTTCTGTAATGCTTTTCACCAATACCACAGGGAAAAGTTTTTCCACAGTACTGATATAACTTTGATGTTCTCAATATAAAGTTACTGTGATTCTGCTTGTTGTACTGACATCAATAAAAGAAGTCTGAATGGCAACAAAAATTGTTAGTTTTCTAACAAATATCTTAACATTTACATATTTTTTGCTTTTTTTAAATTTCTTTTCACTTAAGTATTATTAAGGATGTGCGTTGTGGTGCAGTGGATATCGGCTCAGAACAAAAAATCAAGGAGCGAAGTTTGAATTCCAGGTGCATTCACTTTGTGCACAAATACCCTAGGGGAAGATATTAATTCATCTCTTCCCTCTAGTTATGGGTTAAATAACAGGACAGACTGATTTCTATAGCCTTGGCTGGCAGCCAGTCTACCACAGAAAGTAATGGCAACCAACTGTGGGTTAATGTTCTGCCCAGTCAGTCATGTCTCTTTTGAGACATGATTGCCCATATATCACATATGGCACTTGACTGACTGACTTACTGACTGACTATTAATACTTCTATGTACTTTCTGGACATAAACGATCATGGTTCTCCATGATTTTCTGTCATTTGTAGCTCAGTAAAATTTTGTCTTTTCACTTCTATGTGCCAACATCCCTTCAGAACATAGACGATCTTGGCCTTTCACATCTTCCTATCCCTGGTGGCTCTTAGCACGGTTTGTCCTGTTACCCCACCCAAACTCTGCTCTGTCATTCACCTGCTCAGGCCCTTCAAATGTTATCTGCTGCTTTCTCCTGTCACTCTCTCCTTCTCTCTGACTTGTGGGTAGCAGATCTTCCAAGACCTTCCTCATCACTTATCTCAGGAATTTCAGCTATCTTTTCACTATCTCTCCTAATTCTTGTTCTGCAAACCATTTAAAGAAGGTTAAGTAGGTTATGCACTGCAGTTCTTTCTCTTACCTTCAATATGCCCTGTGAGTATCAAAATTTCCAAGTCCTCTTTCCTCATTATGTACCATAGAAATTTAACAGTTTTGTAAAGTATGTCATTTTGTTTACATTTTCTCTAAAAATTCAATATTCAGTCTATGGAATTTCCAGTAACCTTCTTTAGAACTGCATTTCTATTTGTTATATATTCTAAGGACCAACAGAATATAATTGCACTTGAAAAGAATTTATTCTTGTCAAAGGCAAAAAAGAACTCTTGATGATTTCAGTTCAAACTGGAATGCAAAAAAAAAAACCCCCAAAAAAACAGTGTACTATCTACAATGCTGGTTTTCAAGGTCACAAAATATAAACAATGGAATATAATTAAATTATTCAGTCAAGCAGAAAAATGCAGAAACAATGTTCAAAGACAGTATATAATTTACATTAAGTTATTTTGAAATTATAAAACAAAGAATAGAGAAATGAATTATATTTTAGTAAGCCATCAAAAAAGCTTTGGTTGTCAGAAACAATGTAATAAACAAGCATTGCGTCAGTGTGTCAAATCTGGAAAAAATTTGAGCTTGGTGATTACGTCAAAATGCAATGGCCAAAGACTACAATTGGTGATTAGGCCTGCTCAGGAATGATATAATCGGGTGAAGCTTGACAGCGTGAACTTACACACACACACACATATATATATATATATATATATATATATATATATATATATAAAAGACAGGGTTTTCCTGGGTTGAGAGATGGACAGAGCAAGAGGCAGACAAGCTCAAAGCATGAAAAGAACTCAAGGAAAGATAACTCCAGCTATCACTCCCTTGTATGCGAGTGCTTCCTCTGACTACTCCTCTACACACAATAGTCACATTGCAGGGAATAAACTGAATATATTTTTATATACATATTGTCCATCATTATATTTCAAACCAATCATAACATTGATTTGCAGGTTATACAATATACTTCATTGTGGTATACATCTTTAGTATACCATATATTACTTCGTCTTGTTTCTGTCTGTGAAGAGACAGGTCAGTATTTACTACTACATAGTAGTTCTAATATTACATGACAGTTAAGTACTCTTTTTGTTTTTAACAGTATTTTTTTTGTTAATACTTTCATTGACTTTTAGAATGCATTTTTTGTTATCCAATGTGCCTTCGGGTTTCACTGTTGCATTTTCCGTCCTTTATTAAAACACTTAAATATTTACTTATTTTGGCATCTCCAATTTGTAGGTTGTATGTTGGACTCTTGCTTTTTGCACTATTCATCTTTAATGGGTTTTTTTGACTTTCCACAGATTTCATCTTATCACCTTTGGTTTGCTTTTTCCTCTACTTTATGTACAATAACTTCCTGAAGATGGTTAGCTGTGATCTTCAATAAAGTCTAAAGTATTATGTAGCTGTATACTAGCAGGGATACTTGGCATTGCTCTAGAAAAACATCAAATATTCAACAAATTTTTCTTTTATAACATATCGAATAAAGATTTTTTATAACAACTTCCAGTAATTTCAGATTTGAAATTTGCACTTGACCTTATCTATCCTACAAGTTGTGAGGTCAAAAACATTTTGTACTTCACAGTGAGAAAAATAAATTCTTACTTAATAAAATATTCTGATCTATGAAAACAAATCATGTTATCTCTGAGTTTGACAAGGATTCTAGAGACACAAGCGTTTCTCCCATTGCATGCCAATATGAAAGATTTATGCTGAGATTCAAGCCTGAAACTACCAAAATAATGCTGGATATAAGGAGGTCAGCTATGGTTAATGATTATGTGAGATTATCAACCAGTCTACTACAGAAAACAATGGCAACCTACTGCGGGATAATCTTCTGACCAGTCAGTCATGTCACTTTCAAGACATGATCGCTCAAGCATGCTTCATTTATGGCACTTAACTGCAAGAGAAATGGATAACTTGCAAAGTTTCATTAAAAAACAAAGATTTCATAGATGTACATCTCAAAGCTCATTTGGTAGAAAAACCAGGCAGGTCAGCAGAGTTAAGAATTTTGAATAGCTCCAGAAGGATCTTGAATTATTTGAGTTTTACAACTGAATAGTCATAAGGAGTAATAATTCATAAGTTGTACAATATTTCTGAGAAGCATGATGAACATCTGAAATTTTAAATTTTTAAATTTTTCAGCAGAGTTGAGTTTTGAATAGCTTCAGAAAGATTTTGAATTGTAATTTGAGTTGTTGTTCAAGAAATCATTTGCATTAGCTTTGACTTTTTCATTCTTTTGGTGAAAGAATATTTTCTTCATGGAACCAATGATAGTTTCCATAGTCTGGAACCGTTTTTTCTGTTTTTTGTTATATTTAAAACAGCTGAAAAAATAAATTTTAAATGGAGAAATTTAAATTTTTTTCCTGAAAATCTTTTTTGTTGTTGCACAATGTTTCAGAAAAATTTCTAAGTATTTTATTTATTTAAATTTTTTTTTTTTTAGCTTGGAAAAAATATTTTAATCTCAAATTAAATTCTAGTGCCTTTTGGGTCAGCAGCATCTATCCTATTTTTTTTTTTTTTTTTTTTTTTTTTTTTTTGCTTGAGTTAATCTCCATATACCAGTTTACTACCAGTAATGCAATTTCTTATTCTCAGTACAGATATTAAAGTTTGAAAAGTAATTCTTTTTTCCCCTCATGATTTGTATTTGACCTTAACCTCATTTACCCCTACCATCTATGAGATAAAAATACATTGTCCTTTTCTCATTTGATTAAAGAGACCTGCTCTGATCAAATGATTTGAGATCACTCTAACATAATTTGTGTAAAACCTGGCTGTCTTTTGAGTCTGTATTGTTGCCAAAAGTTAAATCAATAATCTTTGTAATTTGAAAATGATCATGGAAAAGACATGTGAATTGAAGCCACCAATTCTTTACTAAACACTATTAGCTATCTCTTTTTTTCTTTAATCGCTCTCCCTCTTTCCTTGGTTGCAGTATATTAGACAAAATATCTGGTAGTACAGAAAAGGCACCATTTCTCTATGAACATCTTCATATTTAGTGACTTTTATGCTCACTGTGACACTTGACTTAAACATTCTAAAGATACTAATATTGCCAGTATTGCTGAGCTTTACCATACTGTGGTAGCTGTTGATATTTCTTTCTAATCATCTATTAAGCAGGAACCCTTATACATGAGATCCCTTTCCCTTATTAACATACTGATTGGGCAAATTCCAGTTGAATTCATTGCATTCACTTATGCACAAATGCCCTTGGGAAAGGTATTAACCCATCTCTTCTCTCCAGTTATGGGTTAAATAATAGGACAGATTTGGTTCTATAACTTTGGCTGGCTACCAGTCTACTGCAGAAAGCAATGGCAACCTACTGCAGGATAATCTTCTGCCCAGTCAGTCATGCCTCTTTTGAGACATGATCGCCCAAAGCATGTACAATGTATGGCACTTAACTGACTGACTGATTGGGACTCACTCTGGGATTTTCCTCGTGCCACTCCATGGACATCTTCTAATTAAGAATTGTGTCACTCTGGTTTCTTCTTGGACCAAAGCCAGCATGGTTGCTTTAATCTTTTCTTGGAAATACCAGGTGAAACCTGAATCCCCTGTATGGTTCACACAGGAACCACTATTTTAGGCTATACCAATGTGACAGCTGTTTTCATTACAGCCAAATATTTGTAGCTACTCATAATAAATGTAAGAGTCCTCAAAGAAGAAAAGTCCCTGTTTACTGAGAGAATGCTGCATCACATAGCCTCTAACAACTTTGACTCTCATGATCACTGGCAGCACTGTAATAAAGTATTAAATAAGTGCAAAGTCTCTATTCCCACCCTCTTCAATCAATTTGAAGTGTTATCATTCTCTGCTTATAAAGCTGAATTTGTTTCCCCATAAAATTTTCCTCAAACTTTACTACTGACTCCCCTAGACTATCCCTACCTAACTTCCTTTCTAGAATTGAGTCCCTGTTGAGGACTTGTTATACACATAACTTCTACAAGCAAAATTCTATTGAAACTTGAACAAAATAAACTTACACAACAGGAAATATCAGAATACGGAATGTCTTTCTTCTGCCATGTGCTTTGTCTTTTCAGAACATGTAGGTCATCATGGCCTTTCACATCTCCCTATTCCTGGTGGCTCTTAGCACACTTTTATCCTGTAACACCACACAAACCCACATTTTGTCATCCACCTGCTCAGGTCCATCAGATATGTTATCTGCTGCTTTCCTCTCTTTTTCTCTCTATCTGGACTGTTAGTATCAGGTTCTCTAAGCCTTCCTTCCTTATTGCATGTCTCAGGAACTTTAGCTGTCTCTTCCTGATGTTTAATATTAATTTCCTTTTCATTTCCATCCTTTTCAAAACCTTATCATTGCTCACATGCTCGGTCCATGATATCTGCAGCATCCTTCTGTAGAACCACATTTAAGTTGCTTCAAGTTTTTCCTTCATCTTTGATGATATTGTCCAGTATTCACTGCCATATTGAGGAACTGACATCACATACCAATCCAGTACTTTCTTTCTTTGTTTCTAGTGAAAATTTCCTGTGTCTTAATACTTTACTCTGCTTCTGGAATGCATCCTTCGTCATGCCTATTTGCCTTCAGATCTCTGAGTCACACTTTCCATCTTATGTTAGCAGTGAATTGTAAATTTGAGACCTGATACTGAAGAAATTTGTTAAAAAGGATGTGCATGCATACAAACAAAAGAAAAATATGCAAAAAAGAAAATAACTCCATGTTTCAGATGTGGAAGGTTACATCTCAGTTATGACTGCCCCTTTAAGAATTGGAAATGCTACAAGTGTGGCAATATAGGACATATAAAATCACACTGAAACTAAAGAAAGAAAAAATTTGTACACAGCATTTCAATGAAAAAAAAAAACAAAATCAGAAATTAAAGTTTGGGAACAAAAATTTATGTGGCTGTGAAACTGCAAAAATAATCAGTGAAGCCACATAGAACTCAAAAAGCCCATGTTTAAAAAGGACTTTCAAAGTAGTGAGTAGTGTCAAGTGAGAAATTTTTTTTTATTAGTAAAATGAGTTGTAATGTCTCATTTTATAACAAGTGTATAAAAGCCAAGGTTCATGTGTTAAAAATACTACAAACTTATTTGGTACTGACTAGATAGAATGATTTGAGCTTTGGCATTTACCTATAAAGGTTTATTGCAACAACATAAGCAGACAATTAAAAAAAAAATGAAATTCAAAGGAAGAATTGAAAACATGTTTTTTGAATGTTCTTTTAAATGAGTTGGGTTGGTGTTCCAAATTTACTATGAAATTTCAAGTTAAAAAAATGGTTGACACTAGAATTTAAACCAAAATGAAATGTACCATTCACAGCATTGAAGATTTAAACAGATTTATAAAAAAATGGTAGAATTTAAAAGACAAACTATTCAAAATGGGCAGCATCAGTGGTCTATGAAAGAAAAAAAAAATTGTTTGTGTTGATTTTTTTTTTTTTGACTAGGTTAAATAATTGTTTAGAACCCCCACAATTATCCATTACCAAAGATAAAGTGGAAATTTTTATCCTTGCTGGTTCTTTCTGAAGCATACTTACAAATACTGGTTGAAGAAAGATGTTCTGAATTCCCAACTTTAAATATGTACCAGGGGTTGTATAAATTCAACTTTCTTTCAGTATAAAAATATCTCCAGCTATACTTCAACAAGCTATGAATACCATGCTTGCAGATTGTGACTTTGCAGTTGCTTATCTCAATTTTGTCATGGGAGATTAGCAACCCTGTAGGACGAACAGTGTGGTCTACAAAGGGTGGATTAACTCTTGAAGGGTCAATGGCCAGATAACTAGAGGTGGTGTCTCGATAAAACACTGTGAAGAAAGTAACAGGAAACCATTCCACTATTCCTCCTGTGTATATTCATAAACTTGCACAACAATATAACAAACTCTAATAGCGTGAAGTAGGTTAAGACTAAGAACATTGACTCCTCACCTGGTAAGGTATAACATGCGCTTCAGGTGTTACCAGACTGTCATCCAGCAGTTGTTAGCATTAACAGCGTAAAGAGGACAAATTTTATCAGAATTTATCCCTCGCCCAGAATGGAAGGACATGAATGACAGATTGTTATCCTACGACTGTTCACAACACAGAAAATAACTCTTGGATCCTGGAATGTCAGAACCATGAACAACAGTGGACAGCTAGAAAACGTAAAGCAGGAGATGCCTAGATTGAACATAAACATTTTAGGCATATGAGAAATAAAGTGCCCAAACGACGAAGACTTCATCAGTGATGACTACAGAATTATATACACAGGAGGTGAATGTAATGAAAAAGTCGGCGTTTTACTAGATAAAGACACAAGAAAATGTGTCATTGAATACTGCCAGATATCTGAGAGAATTCTAGTAGTTAAAATGAAAATAAAGCCTCTTAATATATCTGTAATATTGCACCAACATCACAAAGTACAGAAGAAATCATTTCCTTCTCCTCCATGCTAGATTATGCCAAGACACAGTGCAAATCATAAAAATGAAAAATTATCATGAGAAATGATATGAATGTCAAAGTTGGCCAAGAGAAGGTGACTAGGACACCACAATAGTCATGGTGAGAAATGGGTCTCGTGGTACACAGCAAATGATCAGATAGTAACCAACACCTGGTTCCAAGAGCATCCAAGAAGACTATGAACATGGAGAAGTCCAGGAGAAAAAACTAAGAACCAAATTGACTAGATTACTATCAACAAGAGATTCAGAAATGCAGTCCTTCATTTCAAAGCTTATTCAAGTGTGGACTGGGAAAGCAACTATCTGCAAACTAAGGATAACACTAAGGAGATTAAAAAAACTTCACACAACTCTAAGACTGCAGTACAATAGATTCACGAATGACCTGAATCTGCATGAAATGTATACGAAGGACAAATGAGAAATGGAAGCTCAAAATGAGATGCACTAAGAGCAGCTCTAGTGGCATCAGTAAACAACATCATTTCTAAGGAAAAAAGCATGCTGGAAGAAAAACGAGTATCACCGAAAAGATTCTTGACCTGATGCAAAAGAGACAGAAAACAACACCAAGAAATGGAATGGAATACAAGCGTACACAAGGAAATACAGAGCAAATGTAGACAGGCTAAAGAAAGATGGCTCAATGACAAATGCGTCAAAGTAGAGAGACTGAGCACAATAAGTAATGGTGACATGCATAAAAAATAAACTAACCAAGCAACTGACATGCTCAGTAACAGGATGTATAAAAGCAAAGAATGGCACACTAATATTAGAAAAAGAAAAATTACTTGAGAGATGGGATGAGTATATTGATGATCTCTTCCTTGACAAGAGAGAGCAACCAAAGCACAAAATTATGGATGGACCAGAAGTATTAAAAACCGAAGTGGACTCAGCAATGGTCAAACAAAAGAAACAAATCAGTGGCACCAGACAGGATTGTGATAGAGATGTTGATGTCCCTAGAAGGCTCTGGCATAAACAGACTAACAGAAATATTAAATGAAATCTACGACAGTGGCAATATACTTGGGGGACCTAAGCAGATCAATCTTCGTAACACTACCTAAGAAGCCAGATGCAAAGGAATGTGAGCTCCATCAAACAATCAGTTTAATGAGTCACAAAACAAAATTTATCTGGATTTTGATGAACAGAGCGCACAGCAGAATCAGCCTGGAGATAGGACAAGAACAATGTTGGTTTTTTAAAGATGCTGGAATGAGGAATGCAATATTCATGCTCAGAATGCTATCTGAATGAGTAACACAAATGCAAAGGGACATTTATCTGTGCTTTATAGACTACGCAAAGGCATTTGACAAAGTACAACACAAGGACTTCATAGAGATGCTCGACAACCTCAACATTTTGAAAAAAGACGTTAGGATAATCAAGAATCTATATTGACTGCAAACCGCTTGTGTGTGGATGGGAAGTGAACTCAGCAGTTATGCAAAAATAAAGAGGTATAAGACAAGGATCTTACTGGATCTTTTCAACCTGTACAGCAAAGCAATATGAGAGAAATAAGACTTACCAGGATTTGTCATTGGTGGCCACAATCTCAACAATATCAGATACATGAATGACACAGTGCTGATAGTAGACATGGAAAGGAAAATACAGGACCTTCTACAGAAAATAGCAAAAGAAAGTGAGAGGAAAGGACTGAGCATAAACTTTAAGAAAACTAGATTTATGGTCATCATCAAAAAGAGGAGCTTAATATGCCAACTACAAGTGTGAGAAACAAAAATAAAACAAGTAAAAAAATTCAAATACCTGGTAACTATTATGACAGAGGATGGAAAGTGTGACACAGGGATCCAAAGACGCATTGGCATGGCCAAAGACGCATCCCAGAAGCTAACCAGAGTACTGAAAGACAAGAAAATCTCATTAGAAACAAATAAAAGTGCTGGATTGCTATGTGATATCTGTCCTTCTGTATGGAAGTGAATATTGGACAATCTCATCAAGGATGAAGGAGAAGCTTGAGGCAGTAGAAATATGATGTAAGAGAAGGATGCTGAGGATACCATGGACAGAGCATGTGTGTAACGATGAGGTTTTGGAAAGGATGTAAATGAGAAGAAAACTCATAAGTATCAGGAAGAGACTGCAATACTTGATGAGAAAGGAGGACCTGGAGAATTTAATACTCACAGGTTGGATAAAGGGAAGGAGAGACAGTAGAAAGCAGTGTGTGATGTACTTGTTAGGTCTGAGCAAATGAATGGTGTAGCGGGGCTTAGAAGAGATGCCAAGAGAAAAATTATTGAGAGCAGCAAGACAGTCAAGTGAAACTCCATGATCACCTATGTCCTGAGGGGACACAGCACATGAAGAAAAAGAATCTCAATCATATAATTAAAAGTGTATCTAAGGAACAGCATATTGGGAATGTGAAAACAAATTTTGAAAAAATATGAGAGTATGAATTCAACCTCTGTGAGTAAAAATGCAAATTGTTTTTGCGTAAAATTAAGTACCTAAAAAAAATCATTGACAAGAATGGTTGTCAATCAGATCTGGCAAGTGCAATTGAGAATAGCTTCCCTCAAAAAGTGTAACTAGCTTAGAAACATTCCAGGGACTAAAAAATTTACTATTTACTAGTATCAAATTTTTATGACTAATATGCAGAATTTTACTGCTCCACAAAACAATTTACTTTAAAAAAAAAAAAAAAAAAAAAGAAAGAAACTAGACAAACATGTGTTGGAAGGTGATGCTAATATAAATGTTGTATAAAAAAATAATGAATAGCAATAAGTCTTTAAAATAAAAAACCAATTACAATAAATAAATTATCATCTGTAGAGTTATTTTTTTTTAATTATTATTAAGAGGAATATTCACAAGACAGGGATCTGGCAAGAAAGAAAATATTTAACATCATTAGGAAATGACATTATATGATTTCAATGAAGGAAATATATAGATAGATACATACAATTCCAGTGAAATGAAATGCAGTCATTCTCCTCCCTCCCAAGTCATCAAAGAATTTAACTGCAGTCGCGAATATCAGCCAACCTCCCCTGCACACCTCCCACATCTTTCAAGAAGAAAGAATGACCTATTTTCTTTCTCACTAATAAGGTTTTGTGATGGACAGACGGCTCATATTATGATATAGATTTGATAGTGGACATATGGAAATTTCAAGGATAAAATCTCTTATGTATCTTCTATGTGCCATGTCTCTTCAGGATGTTGGCAATCATAGACTTCCATGTCTCCCTATCCCTGGTGGCTCTTTGCAAGCTTTCTCTTGTTACCCCATCTGAACCCCATTCTGCCATCCACCTGCTCAGGCCTGTCAAATATGTTATCCACTAGATTCCCCTGTTTCTCTTTTCCCCCATCTGACCTGGGAGTAGCAGATTCTTTAAGTCTTCCTTCCTCATCACATGCCCCAAGAACTTATGCTCTCTTTTACTGATGCTCTGTATTAATTTCCTTTTCATTTCTATTCTTTCCAAAAACCTCATTTCTCACATGCTCGATCAATGATATCCACAGCATCCTTCTTTAGAACCACATTCCAGTTGCTTCAAGTTTTTCTTTCATCTTCGATGATATTGTCCAGCATTTGCTGCCATATTGAAGAAAAGACATCATATAGCAATTTAGTACTCTCTTTTTTGTTTCTAGTAAAATTTTCCTGTATTTTAATACTTTGCTCAGCTTCTGGAATGCATTGGCTATTGCAATTAACTTCCGGATCTCAGTGTTGCACTTTCTTTCTTCTGTTAGAACACTTCCAAGGTATTTAAATGTTCGTGCTTGCCTGATTTTAGTATCTCCCACTTGTAATTGGCATTTTGGTATCCTCTGTATGCTGATAACCATACATTTAGTTTTCTTGTAGTTTATTTGTAGTCCTTTCTTCATCTACCTTTTTCAAGAGGTCTTGTAGTTTTCTTTTCATGTCAGCTATCAGCACTGTATCATCTGCATATCTTATTTTGTTCAGATTGTGACTGCTGATGACAAATCTTGGCATAATTTCTAGGGTCCTTAGAATAGTCTTGCTGTACAAGTTGAATAGATCTGCTGAAAAGACATAACTTTGTATTACACCTCTTGCTATCCTTGTGTATTTGCTGAATTAGTTTCCTGTCCATATGCAGTCAGTTTGCTGCCAGTAGAGGTTCTTGATTACTCTAATGCCTTTCCCAAATATGTCGAGGTTGATGAGCATTTCTATTAATTCTTTGTAGTGTACTTTGTCAAACACCTTAGCATAGTCTACAAAACATAGTTTTTCATTTATATCACCCTTTCTGATATCATCCTAAGCATAAATATTGCATTCCTTGTTCCAGTGTCCTTGATGAAACTGCACTGTTTTTGTCCTATTTCCGGTCTGATTCTGCTTAGTTTTCTATTCATCAGGATTTGGACAATGGCTTTTGCTATGTGACTCATCAAACTGTTTTTTGATGAAGTTCACATTCGATTACACCTGGCTTCTTTTGCAGAGCTATAAAAATTGATCTGCTTAGGTCATCTGGTATTACACCACTGTTGTAGATTTCATTTATTATTTCCATAATTTTCTCTGTCAAAATCTAAGGCTGTCTGCATCTCTATTACAATGTTGTTTGGACCAGCTGGTTTGTTCCTACTCATATTGACCATTGCAGTTTTCACTTTGGCTTTTAGTATTTCTGGTCTGTCAGCATCTTTGTTTACTATCTGTTACTCTCTTGTTGTAGAAGAGATCTTTTATATATTCTTCCATTTCCTCTTTCTCTAATATGATCATTCTATCCTTGGATATTATACATCCTGTTGAGAAGCATGTTCTTTGTTCTGTCAATTCCCTTAATTTTTTATGCATTTCTCCTTTATTAGCCTTTCTCAATCTCTCTATTTCAGCACATTTGTTGTTGAACCATTCCTCTTTAGCCTGTCTGCACTTATTCTTTTTCTTTTAGTAGTTTCTTGTATTCCATTCCATATCTTGGTATAGTTTTCTGCCTCCTTTGCATCATGTCAAGAATCTCTTCAGTCATCTACTTGTTTTTTCTTCTGTGTCCAGATTTCCTCTGGGACCATGTTGTTTGCTGATGTCACAAGCACTTCTTTAAGTGCATCCCAATTTGAATTTCCATTTCCCATTTGTTCTTCATATTTGTTTCTTACACTGTCAATGTATTTTTTCTGCAGGTTGAGGTCATTCAGGAGCGTGTTGTATTGCAGTCTGTGTACTGCCTTAAGCTTCTTTAGTCTCCAAAGTTTCACCTTTAGTTTGTAGATAACTGGAAAGTGTTTGCACTTTGGATAGGTTTTGCATTGAACCACTGTATTTTTGAATCTTTTGTTTATGGTTATATAATCAACCTGGTTTTTTGTGTCACTTCCTGGGATTCTCCATGTCCATAAACATCTTAGGTGTTCTTGAAGCCAGGTGTTGGTTATCACCTGGTCATTCGTCTTACATCACTGGACACATTTTTCAACTCAGTGGTTGCAGATTCCTGATCCAAAGTTAGCAGTTGTCTTCCCTTCCCAAGTTTGGCATTAAAGTCTTCCATGATGATTCTAATTTCTTGGGTTTTATAGTGAGTCTTTGCATTGTCAAGAGTGAAGTAGAAAGATTCTATTTCTTCCTCAGTGCTTTGCATTGTTGGTGCATAGACTACTATGTTGAAGGGTCACTCTTTCAGTTTAACCAGAAAAACTCTTTCAGATAACTGGCAGTATCTTAGAATGCATTTGTTCAGTCAGTATTAAGCTGACTCCTTTTTGTTATTTATACCTCCTGCATATATGATCCTATGGTTGTCGCTGCTGAAGTTTCCATCTAGTTTTGCATATCCCCAGATGTTCAATCTACTCATTTTCTGCTTGACATTCTCACGTTGACTACAGTTGTTCAGCATCTATACATTCCATGTTCCTAGGGTGAGTTTTTGTTTGTTGCACACAGTCACTGGGTAACATCCAGAGGCACCTGTTTTTCATGTTGTTCCTTTCTGGGTGAGGTCCAAAATAGATCAAGACATTGAAAATGTAGTAAAAGCCTGCAGATGTTGTGCTCTAGCAGCAAAATTACCTCCTATGAAAATACAGTCTTGCCTGAAAACTAATATATCATGGTCAAGACTACATGTAGATTTTGCAGGTCTAATTATTGGATCACATCATCTTGTGATAGTGCATAGCTTTACTAAATGGCCTGAAATTTGTAAGTGCAACAAACCAACTTCTTCAGTGACAGTGAAACTTTTACATGAACTGTTTGCAATAAGTTGCATTCCACATACCATAGTTATGGATAATGGTACACAATTCGCTGTTCACAAATTCAAAGGTTCTGTAAATTTTTTTCATTGAACAGTCAAACAGACAAGTGGGATGGTTTATGGGTTCATATAAGAGAGCTTTGAAAAACCAAGTCATGAAAAAGTTAACAAAGAAGCACTACAAATAATTTTGAGAGTTTACTAGATAATCACAATGTCCAATACATAATCAAGAATGTTGTCAGCAAAATTAATGCTCACAAGAAGAGTTAAATCATTGTTTGATAAGTTTGCTACCAAATTAAAAAAACAATAAAAAAACAAACAAAAAGACACTAAATTTTTAAAAATTGATGAAAAAGTGTTTCTTCAAAGTGTACAAAGATAATATACATATATTAAAAGGAAAAAAAATATGAACATAAGTCATAATCTGTTGAAGAAAAAGTTTGCCGAGGAAAGAATGGAAGACCTTATGAAAGTATTGTATGATGTTTTTGTTATACCTGTACCCCAAGAATTTGTTAATCATACTAGTACTATTTCCAAGGTAATGTACAGAAAAACAGAAAAATAACAAAGTATGTTGGCAAACTCATCAGAAAGAAGAGAGGGTGATTACTCAGAAGGTATTTTCTTATAAAGAGTAATCTGAAAGTGGGGCGGTTTTTGTGGCATAAATAACACAGTCTGGGTGTCAAAATGAACTAGTCTAGATACTTAAAGAATTCCAGTGAATCTTAAAAACCATTGGAGATAGTTTTCAGAGTATTTCTTACAGATGTCACAGCGAGTGCTTAAGTAAGACATTAATGTAACTGCTAAAAAGTGAGTCTGCTTCTATTCTCTCTAAATTGTGTAATAAATGCCTTCCTGCCTTCTGCTTTCCTGCTTGCTGGAAGTCATCATCTGTTGTTCAAGTTTTAAGAACTCTGGTAAGCTGTATGGCTTTTTGAACTCTTAGCATATTAGCCTTCTACCTCTTTCTGGGGAAACTCCTAGAAGTCCTAATCATTGCTGAATTGGTTCCTCATCTCTCTTTGCAAGGATTTTTCTCAGACAATACAGCTTCTGTTTCTCCATGTCAGTTGCTAGTATATTGACGATAATTATGGAAAGAAACTATCATACTCTAGATAAAAATGGTAAAGCCTGGCCTGTAGCATTGGACATCTCAAAAGCCTCTGAAACATACAGGTCCTTTCTACAAGTAAAAAAAATTACAGTGTATTGAACACATTTTTGAGCTGATCCAGTCTTTCCTAAGAAATTGTAAAATAAATTATCTTGAACACACTCTCATCTAGATATATTCATACTAACATGTCTCCCATAGCTCCATCCTTGGTCCTACATTACATCCAATAAATACAACCATTTAAATTTAAAGAACACCAAGAGACTCTTGCCACTATTAATACATTCATCAGTTTTACAAAACTCACCATTCATCTCAAGCTACCCTGATAATGACTTAAAAAAGTTAAAATCTTAAACCACATTTCTTCTAAAATGAACTTTGGGCAATTTCTGGCAAAATTTCCTGACAAGAATTGTTCTTAATTTGAAGAAGCTGATCATAAAATAGACACAAAATGGCTGTTGTCTTTAATAACATTTGCAGCATAAGAACACCCATACACATGCAAAGATATACACACACACACACACACACACTCTCAAAAGCTAATTGAACACTATGGAGAAATGGTAGACTTTGCAAATAGTAGTTACTCTCACATTTATGCATCATTTATACAGTAATAAATTTGAGCACTCTTGGCCACTGGTGTGTGATTACATTGCGCATATAACACTCTAAAACCTGTCTTCCTCCTCCACAGAGTGTCTGTAGTTTAGAGGTAGAATAGCTGAATGATGTCACTTTGGTCAGGTTTCAATCCTGGCTAGAAACAATCGAATGTCTAACCATACTGATGAGCTGTGATTCAGCAAAACAGTTGCAGGACTGTCTGCGATTGACTATATATGTATATATATATATATATATATATATATACACACCGCTAAAAAGCCTGCCTTCTTCTACTGGACGCTCGTGGCCTAGGGGTAGAATCGCCGACTGGCGCCAATTCGGTCGGGTTTCAATCCTGGGTTAGGAAGCGACCGGAGTCTAAGCTGTACTGATGAGCTGTAATACAGCGAAACAGATCTGTCTGCGGATGACTATAGTGTGTGTGTGTGTGTGTGTATATATATATATATATATATATATATATATATATATGACAGAATTACATTTAAATTCCTTAGCATAATTGAAAAGCCTCAGAGAAAACATATTCTTACAAAATGATAACTAGACATTAATTTCTTTCTTCATCCAGAACTATAAACTGGTGTTAGAAAATCAGATAGAGCTATAACAACTATCAAAAACCACATCAATTGAACACTCTCAATGCTAACAACAAAAAATAATCATTTGCACATGTATCTAGATGAGAAAATTGATATAATGAAGCTGTGAACTTGCTACTCTACCAAAATAAAGGTTTGGAATGAAACTCTTAGCAGTACTAGAATGAGTAAGAGGAGTTAATGGATTTAGGAAATCTAATTTTTTGAAAAACTGTTTAAAAGAAAAAAAAAATTCTTCATCAGATTTTATAGACTTGTGCTACAAAATGAAGAACTTTGCCAGATAACAAAAATCACATCTGTGGAATAGCATACTTTTGTCAGCAATGAAAATTAAAATAGAGCACATGTAACTCAAAGAGACAATAATAATGTTCCACATTACCTTGAGTAAAATGTTAGGAGGAAAACTTTCACCAATATGAGAAAGAGTGAATTTATTTTAATATCTAAGATGTGTGTTATAGTGCAGTGGATACTGGCTCAGAACAAGAAATTGGAGAAACGAATTAAAGTTCCAGCTGTATTCATTGCATTCACTTTCATGCAAATATCCTTGGCAAGGTATTAATCCATGTCTTCCTTCAGGTATGGGTTGAATGGCAGAACAGATTGTGTTCTATAGTATTGGTTTTCAACCAGTTTATCATAGAAAGTAATAGCAAACTACTGCGAGAGAATCTTCTCAGTCGATCATGTCTCTTTTGAGACATGATCGCCTAAGTGTGTATCATGTATATCACATAACTGATTTATTTTATTGGAAAACATTTTAAGAAAAATATATAAATTTCAACCAACCTTAATACTACCTCTTCAGTCAGTGATTACTGAAGTTTTACTGTATGGAAACATCTTATCTCACCATTGCTATATTGAGCCACAGGTAATAAGTGTTAGCAATTGATGATGGGAACTGTATTAATATGTAGGCGGGAAGGAAACATTCCTTAAAAAAGGATAATGTTCCAGACGAGACACATTAAGTGACTGTGGTGTCTGCCTCATTTGCATTTGATTGGTAATATTGTAGAGGTCATAAGGAAATGTATTAAAAAATATTGCTGTCTATTAAGTAATGAACATGCTAATACAGATGAATTTATAGACTTCACAAAAGTAAGTATACCTAAAAGTTCTTCCTTAATAGCTTTTCTTCCTTTTCTTTATTCAAACAAATCTAGGTTGTTCAAAAAACTTAGAAATTGTACTGTGCTAATAAAATATCCACGAATATGTATTGCTGAATCCTCACCCACTTTCGTTTTTGTTTTCTTTTTGACGTTATTTTTTATTTTATTTTCCTCTTTATACCTTTTGTCTTCATAATATGTTTCCATCATATTTTTATTTTGCCAGAGTTTGGCTCTTTTTTTTATTATTTTTCCATTCGCTTTCCATTTTTCATTATTTCCATGCCCCCAAAGGTTTTTCAGATTGCCTCACTCTTGCTTTTCAATCCTCATTTCCATCCATTTTTTTTCTTTTTGTTCTCTCTCACTCTCTTTTTACTCCGTCTCTTGTGATGTCATCACCATTGTCTCTTTAGACTGACCTTATTGTTAGAAACATGGTATTTCATTCTTTTCCCATTGATCGGTCTAATAATGCATGACATTTTCTTCTGTCATTGTTGGAATCAACAATAACAGTAGGATCCTGTGCATTTTCCCTTGTGAAGAAATTGCACTACAAGAATATCGTTATTATAACATATCCCCTGGCTTGCTCAGAGTCTTGGACTTTTGTTCCATTGTGTGTGCTAACAATGGCATCTGTGTGTGTCCCAAAGGATTGCATAATAAGATCTTCATTGACAATATTGATTTTTGGGAGCTGATTGTAGAGAAAACAACCATAGTCTTTGCATAAAATTAATGTCAACAAGATGGCTTGCCTTGCAGGCTGTAGATATCAATGAAAGAGCTAAAGGTCATAGACTTTATTTCCTTATGTGGATGCACGGCATGTCATCGACAGTCTCTGGGTCATCTTTTTTGGACATGAATGTGAACATGATTTTTGAATCTTCATTGTGTGGCAGAAACCGGCAATATGATTCCAATTATTGTCAGTTCTTTAAGAGTTCAAGATATTCAAAATGACCGATAAGCAAAAATAGCAGTAATTTGGTTCCAAGACAAAATATCAATATTACGTTGTTTTCTTTTTTTTTTCCTATTGATATTTTTCATAAGCTTTTCCTTTCATTATATTTAATAGACAGTAATATATTTTCTTTTTTAGGCAGGACAAATTCAATTAACATATTTCTGAATATTAATTACATCTACTGGTTTAGTGAATAGTGGCATAAGAGGAAAAATATATAAGCAATTACATATTTATAAAGATTCCAACTACTTTTATTGTTAGTCACTTATTGTCACTATTACCCAAGACTTAGATTAACTTTCAATGTCATTGGTACTAACAAACTAAGCATGACTAGCAATTTGAGAAAAATTACTGATGGTGAACAGCTTAATCCTGCAATGTCATTTCTACAGAAATTCATGTCTTCTTGAAATAACTTTTTTCAATTTTTTTTATATTCCTATCAAATAAGCATGCCAGATCAGTCAGTTAAGTGCCATATGTGATACACACTTTGGGCGATCATGTCTCAAAAGAGACATGACTGACTGGGCAGAAGATTATCCCACAGTAGGTTACCATTGCTTTCTATGATAGACTGGTTGCCAGCCAAGGCTATAGAACCCAATTTGTTTTATTATTTAACCTATAACTGGAGGGAAGAGATGTATTAATACCTTTCCCAAGGGTATTTGTGTGTAAGTGAATGCAAGGAATTCAACTGGAATTCGAACTCGGCTCCTCGATTTCTCATTCTGAGTTGATATCCATTGCACCACAACACATATGTCAGATCACTAACTTCAAAGATATTTCTTACTATAATTAAATTTCAAGAGGGGGGTGTTCATTTTGTGATGTAAATTTATTATTAGTTATAAATTGATCCTTCTACCCAACCTTAAAAAAAATAATCAATAATTTAATAAAATATATTACTTAATTATTTTACAAAATTTTAAATAACTTACTTCAACATGAAATCATTTATATTAATCTAAGCATATTTTTACTTAAATTTTTCTCGTATTAAAATGTTTTTATCATAAATTTCAAATAATTTCAAAGCAGCCATGAAATATGAAGCGAAAGCATATTTTTGACTACTTTTTCTCTTTTATATTAATTTCCTATTCTTAACTTTTATTAGAAGAGGAGGTTTCATAGTGGGATCAATTTACAATGAATTTACAAAGCTAAATGAAAAACACCCACTCTTAAAAAATTAATGGTAATATAAAAAAATAAAATATCAATACTTCTGAAATAAGATTTTATTTTTTGGACTGTTGTCTTCATCTTTATTTCCATGTTTATGACATTTCAGTCATTATACGCTATGGCCTTCTTCAAATGCTAGGAATTTTTAACCAAACCCTTTATTTTGATCACTGTTGTATATCATTCTCATTCCATGTAGTTATCTCCCTTTAACTCAACTCTCTAAGTTATTTGTTCACCACTGTTGTAGCCATGTATTAAACTCACAACTTTTTGGGTGAAGTCACTAGAACTAACCAACGCTTATATCAACTGGGCCATTATGGACATCAGTGTATGAATTTCTGTGATTTATAAACCTAATGTCTTAGTGATGATTTTTTACCAGAGCTCATTGCAACTTTTGAAGCTAATGATTTTTTCTAGCACTTCATATTACTATTTCCCATATTCTATGCTTTTCTGGCTTTGGAGAAATTTTTGTAGCCTAGCATATGTGCTGATTCCTTAATTTTACGTAGTTTCTAATCATGTTCTCTATCAATTATTTCAAGTTCATTCCATAAATGATTCTCTTTCTTCTTCCATATGTGGTCAACTACACCTGATTTTTCTGTCTCTCCTCATGTTATGGCATTGCGATGTTCTTGCCACATTGCTTTAAGGGGGTAGTCTGTTTCTTCTTTATATTTCTTTCCACAGCTACATAGAATGGCATACACACAATCCTTAGTCATGTTCACCTTTATTGGAGGCCTTACTGGGGAGAGTTATCTGTAAAGTGTAGAACCACTTTTGAAGGTCGTCTTAATGTTATATGAACCACAAATTCTTTGTATTCCTCTGATAATCCCTTCATATAGGGTAGGTAGACTGAGGCTGTTTTCTGAGTGTTGTTATCCTCATGCACCCTCCCTTTTCCATTTGTTGAAGTTGCTGTCATGTGTCCTGGGTAGTTATACTGGCCACTTCTTGTTTATATGTCTCCAGGTCGCCATTTATGACTTTTGTTTGAGGTTGCAAGCAGTGGATGATCCCTTTCTTTATATTGTACGAGTGGTAGGAGTTGAAGTTGATGTATTATTCTGTGAATGTTGGCTTGCAATATACCGATATCTTGAACCCATTCACTGTTTGAGATAATGTGCATTGTGGTGCAGTGGATATCGACTTGGAACAAAAAAATCGAAGAGCTGAGTTTTTTAATTTTATTTGAATTGCTTGCATTCACTTACATGCAAATACCCTTTGAAAAGATATTAATCCGATTCTTCCTTTAAGTTATGGGTTAAATAACAGGACGCATTGGGTTCTATAGCCTTGATTGGCCACCAGTCTACTGCAGAAAGTAATGGCAACCTACTGCGGGATAATCTTCTGTCCAGTCAGTTATGTCTCTTTAGAGACATGATCGCCTAAGCATGTATCATGTATTGCACTTAAATGACTGAATGACATTCAGGAATGCTAGTTGTTTGTTCTCTTTTTTTCATTGTGAACAGTATTGATGATCTTATTGAGTTCACATGGTCCAGTAATGTCTGGACCTCTTCCTGGTGTAGCCACAGTATGAAGGTGCCATTCATGTTTCTCTATGTGCTACCCTTTGACCTACTTTCTTGTAGGTATAAAATGATCCACTAACAGGAAAGTCATCATCATGTGTTCAAAACTTAACTCATTTCATGGAACTAATCAAAAATGCTCTCATCCAATGCAACCAGATGATGAACCTTGAGGTACCCACAGTGGAGGCAGTATTGGAAGTCAGTCAGACTGGCTTTGGACTCATCCCTAAAAGAACGTACCTGTATATCACTAGATAACCTGATGGAGATGCTGACTCTGCAAAGAAACAACACACTTTGGAATGGGATCAGATATATATTGGCAAGAGGGAGCCTTAGCTATCGGATTGTCATTATCACTATCATTGGCTAACATATACATGAAATACTTGAGAGATGGCATTAAAATCTACAGCACAAAACCAACTCTATAGCTGAGATACATTGATGACACCTTCATGCTCTGGCCACACCAGGAAGAGGTTCAGGTAGATAACTGCATGGCATCCAGAAGTGGTATCACACATGGAATGAAAATGATATAGCCCAGTGGTTGAAATAAAGGGTTCAGTTCAAAATTCCTATCACCTGAAGAAGGCCAGAGCATACAACAGCCAAAATGTTGTAAACATGACAATGAAGATAAGAAAAATAATGTACATGATATTAAAAAAAAAGTTGAAAAAACAAAAGGATTTCTTCACTGTAATTTTTCTTTGAAAATTTGTTTTAATAAATACTGGCATTCATTATCTCTGTGCATTGAAAATCAGTTTCAAAGGGATTATCCATTATAAATGCAAGTATTCTTCTTCTATGTGCCCTGTCTCTTCAGGACGTAGGCAATCATGGTTCTCCACGTCTCCCTATCCCTTGTGGCTCTTAGTATGTTTGCTCCTGTTACTCCTGGCAACTCCCGTTCCGTCATCCACCTGATCAGGCCCTGCAAATATGTTATCCGCTGCTTTCCTCTGTCTCTTTTTCCTTTTATCTGGCCAGTCAGTATCAGGTTCTCCTTCCTCATTGCATGTCCCAGGAACTTCAGTTGCCTCTTCCTGATGCTCAGTATTAATTTCCTTTTTGTTGCCATTCTTTCTAACACCATCGTTGCTTGCATGCTCAGTCTATGATATCCACAGCATCCTTTTGTAGAACCACATTTCTGATGCTTCCAGTTTTGTCCTCATTTTCAATGATATTATCCAGCATTCACTGCCGTATTGAAGAATTGACATCACATAGCGATCCAGTACTCTTTTCTTTGTTTCTAGTGAAATTTTCCTGTGTGTCAGTACTTTACTCAGCTTCTGGAATGTTTCTTTTGCCATGCCAATTTGCCTTCAGATCTCTGTGTCGCACTTTCCATCTCCTGTTAGAACACTTCCTAGGTATTTAAATTTTTGTACTTGCTTGATTCTGGTATCCCCCACATGTATTTGGCATTTTGGGTTGCACCTTTTGCTGATGACCATGAAAGCAAAAATAATGGTAATTTGGTTCCAAGGCAAAATATAAATCTTGCTAACATTTTTTTCTTTTTCAATTGATATTTTCCTTTATAATAAGCTTTTGCTTTTCTTTAATGTAACTTCATTCTGCTTTTTCTATGACAATTTTCATAGTAATTTTTCTGATGACCTTTCATCTTTGACACCATAACTTCATGAATTTAAGTGTAGTACTCAATCAGCAGCTAGTTCTTAACATTTTACCATTGAATTTTCATTTTTACATTTTACTTTTGAAATGACTAGATGTAACCGTAAGTTCTATGCTAACAGTTTCTTCTCTTGCATTTCTTGCTTGAAGGAATCACTTCCAGCCTCTTGCTTTTCAGCTAACTTTGGACTTGAAACATTTTAATGCAATGTAAATATTTACCTTGTCTTTTTAATTCCTGTTCCTTCATTGTTGATGATTATTTTTCATTTTCTCAATTTAGTCTTTGCATCTTAGTAGCTTTATTGCCTTACATGGGATGAAATGATTAAAATATAATATATTCTGTCTTAATTTCTATAAGTTATCATTATTTACATCTATCTTGCCCAGGAGTAATATTGAATAAGATTGAAATAGATATATGTAGCAATCAGGGCTTACTGGATTAGGATTAACTGGAAAATTGTCATACTTGTATGTTGAAATAGACATCTATCAACCCATCTTGCACTCTCTCTCTCTCTAATCTCTGATAGCAGACTTCGGTTTCTTCCATTTTTGTTTTTCATGATCATTGAATATCTGCATTCTGAGAGTATGCTATTTTGTTTAAAGTACTATTTATTGTGGGTTCAGTATGTTTGGGAGGGGGTGCAACCTGCATTCTGCCGGGGGGGGGGGGGCGCAATGTTGCTAAGCATGGCACTGATAACAATAGATGTAGAACAATCTATAATAAATTATTTGCAATAACTATTTGCCCTTTCTCAGGCAGATCTTTAATATATTTTGAGTAAAATTTTGTAGGTTTTAATATGAAAAAGTTTTTGGCAACCTCTTGAATCTGTTTTTATTAGAAAATGTTTTTCCCATTGAAAACATTTTGCAGTGATCAAAGAAGTTAATTGATTCATGCAAACTCAGGTGAAGTAGAATAGCATTTTTCTTATTGATAAGTGCAGAAGGCATTTTGACCACACTTCTGTGGACACATAGTAGCTACTGGGTGTATATATTTGCATTTTAAGAATTCTCAAGTCTGTTTTAAGGATCAATTTTAGCAATTTCAGAGTATGAGCAATCATGCCTTTTTTTTTTAATTGTTTCACTTCAAGCAAGGTCGTAATGCCACTGATGCACAGGGGGCTACATAAGAGTAAAAGATTAGATAGGAGGAGAGTAAAGAGAAAGACGAATCAGTTACGAAGGGTGTCAGAGAAAGGAGCTAGAGAAGGATGGGAATACAGGGGTGATGACAGTTGCAAAGGTAGAGAGAAAGGAAAAGATATACAGGGTGATGTAGAAAGAACTAGAGTCAAGTGGATAAGAGATGGTAATTGACATTGCATTTAAATTTCTGGAGGTTGTAGTCATCAGGAAAGCAAGGTTATGGAAGCCAGTTTCACAGGTGGGTAGTGCTAGAAAAGAAGCTGCTGGGGTAGAATTATCAGCTGCATTTGGTTGATCTAACTATGAATAGGTGGGACCCAGTTGCCAGTCTGGTTGCATGAGTAAACTCCTGTGGCAGGGGCACCAATGACTTAAGTTTGATGGAGTAGAAGCCATGAAAATATTTACAGATCTGACAGAGGCAAGCCACATCTCATTGGTGAGAAAGTGGCTGAAGTTGACCTGCCAAGTCGGTGCCTATCACATTACTGATTCTCCTTTGGAGTCTGTCAAGAACACTGAGATGAACAGTAGGGGTGCCTGATTATATATGACAGCAGTATTCCATGCACAGACAGATGGCTTATTTGTATTATTTTTATATATATCTGTGTTCATTTTTCATTGTTGATGCCAAGCAATTTCCTATCTTGTATGACTCTTAGCATTTTTCTCCCGTTTCTAAGGCTTCCCACTGGTCCACCATTCATTAGCACCAGCTCATTAAGTGACTAACTGCATTCCACTATTTCTCTTGCTTTCAATATGGTTCATCAGAATTAAGTTTAGTAATCTCTCTTTCTTCCTTGTGTTAAAGAAATTTCAACTCTCTTTCTGATTCGGAGTAGAAGTGTTTCTTTCTGTTGCCATTTTCTTTAAATTCATCATTACAACTGGTTATAAAACACAAACTAGTGCTTTTGTTTCTAGACACACATGATCTAAAACGGATTGTCAGAATTTCTGTTTTTGAGAGGAAAAAGTGTTGCAAACATCCACAGAAGGTTAATGTTTACCAAAAGGGTTCATTTATAAGTATAATAAAGGGAATATTGTTAGTACAATTAATGGCAATCCTACATTTAAAAGAAATGGATTTGACTGATAGGTTCTGCAGTGGCAGAATATCTACTCCTCAAAGAAGCCAATTCAAGAATTGCTATTGTAAAATTTTGTAAAAAATTTCATGTGAGCTGTGCTAGTGCCTGATGTCTAATGCAGTCTCTTGGTAGCTCAAAGATATATATAAAGTTGATTCCTAAATACTGATAAAGCAAAGGGTGATTGCTGCCCAACAGCTAGAGCTAATAAGAAAAACAAATGTGTTTACAATGATGATAATACAAATGAGGTAATTATCACATAGTTAAATTAGCAGCCAAAACGTTTCACTCATCATACTCTTACTCAAAGATGGAGTATTACAGTATAAAAGTTAGATGATAATATTGAGGATTAGAATTGCTATCTTATTACTAAAAATGTTAATTTTAGTGTTGAAGTTGACATACCTGTTTTGTTGTGTTGGTTTTTGTTCTGTAAATAAGGAAATTAATATCAACCAACCTAGATTGTGAAGTCCAGGAAAAGAAAAATGCTCCTCTTGAGAGAAATCAAAGATGCGTTCTCTTTTTCCATCAAGGAAACAATTTCAGTAGCCAAAATGCACCATTACCAATTTGACCACTGCAGATGAAGAAAGACTTAATTACCAACTTAAATGCACACCGTTATTGAGACTTATTTGAATCTATATCTGTTAGCTTCATTTTCTTTAGAATGACTTATTGATCTTGGCCAGTTGATATTAATTTCCTTGTTTGAGAAAAAAAAAATATGGAAATGTCAGTCCAAATACACACACTAAAAGTAATGTGTATAATAAATGTCAGTTTTAAAAAGTTAATTTATAAATTGTTATTGTGAGATAATTTTGAGATATTTTAAGATATGTTCAGTTGAACTGGCTCCAGCATTCATGAGTTTATCATGGCAATCATCATGGTCTTGCATCAAGGTCAGAAAGTCATTAGGGTAGCATTTTGTATCATTAGATAGGTGGTTGCTGGGTGACTAACCCATCTTGCTACATAGCTAGGTGTCAAGAGCAGCAGATTGCTCCCAGGAATATCCTGCAAAAAGTGCCTTGTGTGTTTGCTTAAGATTGTAGAAATATCAAGAATGGGTTCATAAAGCTGTGATTTAGTTGGATGTTGTCTGTAGGAGATGTTCAGTATAACTCCCAGCATCTGAGTGTAGGTTCCATCAAGCTTAGAGTCAAGGGTTTTAGTTAATGTCCAAGCAGTGGTACCATACATTAACAGCACCTCTACAAGGGCTCAAAAGAATTTTTAAAAGTTTGTCTGGTAGATCAGATTTCTAGATTACATCCATTTTATTCAAAGTAACTCAGGCTTTAGTTATTGAAAATTTTCACATCTTTTTCAGTAGAATTTATCTTGCTTTCTAGGTATATAAAAAAAGAAAAAAAACATTAACAGATTATATCGATTCACCTGAGACCATACATATTAAGTCTTGCTAGTTGAGACCTATGAATTAAGTTTTAGAAGCACTGACATAGTATTCAACATCATTGACAGTCCTGGGTAGGATGGTAAATTGCATCTGGCAGCAAGGCCTTTGATTGGAAGATTGTGAGGAATAAGGAACCACCTCTTGATATCTGTTGTTCCCAGGTCCACTCTAACCTGGAGTGGTAGAATCTGTTAGGGTACCAGATATGGGCAAATAGTTAACCCCCAAACTGGGGTCAAAACACTAGGAAAGTATAAAAATAAACTTTTATCAAAAAATATACATTTTGAAGGAAAAATATTACCAACAATACATTTTTGAAGGAAAAAAAATACTACCATAACACATTTTTAAGGAAAAATATTACAAACAATAGATTTTTGAAGGAAAACAAATTCATAAGACATTTTTGAAGGAAAAAACAAATTGCCATAAGACATTTTTGAAGTGAAAACAAATTGCCATAACATATTTTTGAAGGGAAAACAAATTGCCATAACATATTTTTGAAGGGAAAACAAATTGTAACATATTTTTTGAAGGGAAAACAAATTGCCATAACATATTTTTGAAGGGAAAACAAATTGCCATAACATATTTTTGAAGGAAACAAATTGCCATAACATATTTTTTGGTGAAAACAAATTGCCATAACATATTTTTGAAGGGAAAACAAATTGCCATAACATATTTTTGAAGGGAAAACAAATTGCCATAACATATTTTTGAAGGAAAACAAATTGCCATAACATATTTTTGAAGGGAAAACAAATTGCCATAACATATTTTTGAAGGAAACAAATTGCCATAACATATTTTTGAAGGGAAAACAAATTGCTATAACATATTTTTGAAGGGAAAAACAAATTGCCATAACATATTTTTGAAGGGAAAACAAATTGCCATAACATATTTTTGAAGGGAAAACAAATTGCTATAACATTTTTGAAGGAAACAATCACACATAACATATTTTTGAAGGGAAAACAAATTGCCATAACATATTTTTGAAGGGAAAAATTGTTACCATAAATATAAAAAATTTTAAGGAAAAAATTGTTACCAGCATTTATTACAAAATTTTTGAAGGGGAAAATTATTACCATAACATACAAAAATTTTGAAGGGGAAAAATTATACATACTATAATACAAAATTTTATAGAAAAATATTACCATAAATATACACAAAATTTTAAAGGGGAAAATTATTACCATAACATACAAAACTTTTGAAGGGGAAAATTATTACCATAACATACAAAATTTTTGAAGGGGAAAAATTATTACCATAACATACAAAATTTTTGAAGGGGAAAATTATTACCATAACATACAAAATTTAAGGGGAAAAATACACAGCCATACAACATTTTTTGAAGGGAAAAATTATTACCAGCCATACACAAACATTTGAAGGGAAAAATATTACCAGCCATACAACATTTTTGAAGGGAAAAAATTATTACCAGCCATACAACATTTTTAGCAAAAATTATTACCAGCCATACAACATTTTTGAAGGGAAAAAATTATTACCAGCCATACAACATTTTTGAAGGGGAAAAAATTATTACCAGCCATACAACATTTTTGAAGGGAAAATTATTACCAGCCACATGAACATTTTTGTATGGGAAAAAATTATTACCAGCCATACAACATTTTTGAAGGGAAAAATTATTACCAGCCATACAACATTTTTGAAGGAAAAAATTATTACCAGCCAGCAAGGAATATTTTTTGAAGGGAAAATTATTACCAGCCATACAACATTTTTGAAGGGAAAAATTATTACTAGCCATACAACATTTTTGAAGGAAAAAAATTATTACCAGCCATACAAATATTTTTTTAAGGAAAAAAATTATTACCAGCCATACAACATTTTTGAAGGGAAAAAATTATTACCAGCCATACAACATTTTTGAAGGAAAAAATTATTACCAGCCATACAACATTTTGAAGGGAAAATTATTACCAGCCATACAACATTTTTGAAGGGAAAAATTATTACCAGCCATACAACATTTTTGAAGGGAAAAAAATTATTACCAGCCATACAACATTTTTGAAGGGAAAAATTATTACCAGCCATACAACATTTTTGAAGGGAAAAAATTAGCTACCAGCCATACAACATTTTTGAAGGGAAAAAAATTATTACCAGCCATACAACATTTTTGAAGGAAAATTATTACCAGCCATACAACATTTTTGAAGGGAAAAATTATTACCAGCCATACAACATTTTTGAAGGGAAAAAATTATTACCAGCCATACAACATTTTTGAAGGAAAAAAATTATTACCAGCCATACAACATTTTTGAAGGAAAAAATTATTACCAGCTATACAACATTTTTGAAGGGAAAAAATTATTACTAGCCATACAACATTTTTTTTGAAGGGAAAAATTATTACCAGCCATACAACATTTTTTTGAAGGAAAAAATTATTACCAGCCACAACATTTTTAAGGAAAAAAATTATTACCAGCCATACATTTTTTAATACAAAACTAGAAGACATCTTCAGTTTACTAAAATAAAACAAAAAAAAAATTTTTTTTTTTAATTTTTCATTAAAATCTGACTAACCCCACCTTTTTGGCATTAAATAATCCACAAACATTGATATGCTGTTAAACAAAACTAAAACTCATCATTGTTGACAGCATTTACTAGATCATGTTAGGAGAGCTGTGGCATTGGTAATAGTGTCTGCAGTGATAACTAGTTTTGTGCATTCTTAATATTTAATTTGTTATAATAAAACAAAATTAGCCAAATTCTTATTCAGTAATATAAAAACAAAAAAATTATCTGAATTTCTGTACACCTTTCATTTACATTTTTTTTTCCATTGTCCAAACTGGGAGACATTGTTTAATGTTATAAAAATGCAGGGATATCTACTCAGTCACATCCATTGGATGTAACATTTATAGTATGGGGTCAACAAAAATTATTTTTTCAATTTAATAAGTAAACAAATTTTTTTGACAACTCAATAAGAAATAATGTCAGATAAGAAATAGTTCATTACTTGCCTAAAAAGTATTAGATATTATGTGAATGTGATTATAAATCAAGTGTTGATTAAAAAAAACAATCTGTATATTTTTGTTTGGCATTAATTGAGGTATCACTAATAGAAATAAAGTGAACATGATTATATTTTATCGAGTATAAAGTTTGTGCAATTTCTTCACAAAAAAAGTTTAATTTGTACATCTTTGATCATTTTCCACTTCAATTTTTTAATAATATAATTTCTGTTTAAGACTCCAGCCATATTGGTAATTCTATCTTTGCTAATTTAAACACTGTAATTTGATTGGCTGCTTTGCATTTACAAATGCACTTCACTCTTTATATAAAAAGAATCTCACTAAACATAAAATTATGTCCACATTTTAATTACTTATGCACTGTAAAGAGAGAATTCTAAAGCTTCAAACGAAAACCATATTTCATACTAAATTTAATATCTGATGCCAATATCATCTACAAATTTCATTTAGAGCTTCCCGTCATCCTCAAACATAATGTCTGTCCTAGCTCCAAAACATCCTGAGTATAATTGTTATGTGCACACCATCTCCAAGTAACCCTCATCAACATCAGATTAATAGATCAAGGCAAGAAGTAGTTATCAGTTTTTTGGGGTTTTTTTTTTCTATCTGAAGTGCTTAAAAAAACAACAAAAAACAAACAAGTTTTGGAAATTTTAGACATGATAAATTTTCCTAAGTGGCATGAGGGAGGGGAGATATTTGACAAAAAGTTAGATTTTGCATCTGGCTGATGAATTAAAGCTGATAGGTAATTGAAACAATATTGTCATGCAATTTTTCTCTTTTGTCTTTCTCTTTTAAATGCTTTAATTTCATTTCATTCTATTTTGTTGTCTTTTGCTTAGTGTGACCCAAGTTTTCTTTTTATTTTCTCTTTTGACCTCTCTAGCTTTCTTTTAACTGTTTCCCTTTTTTGTTATTTCAATTCATTTTATTTTTCTGACTTTCACGTTTTTTCCTTTATATTTCTGCCTTTGAAATATATATATATATATATATATATATATATATATATGTGTGTGTATATATATATATATATATATATATATATATATATATATATATACTAGCAGTATAGCCTGGCGTTGCTCGGGTGTAATGAAAGCTTTAAAACTAATCCATGGTCCTGAGGCTAAGACTCAGCTTAAAGAATATTTGTGTGAAGTTTGGTGAGAATCGGATAAAAATTGTGGATTTGTATAGAGGACATACAGACAGATAAACACACACACACACACACACAAACATCTTACCTTTTTTATATATATATATATATTATTGATTTTCTGTACTATTGTAAGAACTGCAACCTTGAAACTTCTGAATATCTTTTCTTATGTCTTTGTCTATGAGTGTATCAAATTTGATTAAAATCGGACCACTCCTTCTATAACCCGATTTTATTTTTTTTTTATTATCGATTTTTGATATTTATCAGGGGTACCTCAACACAAAACCTAGTTAAGAACACTTGCTGACGCTTATAGTACAACTGTGTAAATTTTCAAGAAAATTAGTTCAGCCATTTCGGAGTCTATAGGTAATGGACACACACACACACACACACACACACACACAAAGTTCCATTTATAAATAAGTTTAGATACGGGCAGCAACCTTTCTTTTGAGTAAGTTTCATTGAAAACAATAAACAAGGAAGATTTTATTAGTTTTTTCATTTAATTTTTCCAGTTTTTGAAAATATTTCCTTTTTGCTGGTGATGAGAAATTTAGAAATATTTCGTAATGATTTTTCCAAGTGCTTTCAGCCATTTCTCGGGCTATTCTCATGGATGTTATATAATTTTCCCCTTTGGAAAGTTATTTGTGCAACCTATGTTTTAAACTTTTGATATCTACAGGTGACTTACTGTAACTGATTTTTTTCATTTTTCAAATGCACAAACAGCAATTTTACAAATACACAACTAGAATTTTCAAACAAATGAAAATTTTAAAATTAGGGTGGAGTTATTCAAGGATCTTACAACACTTTCATCCATGTTTTTTTTATATTAGTATGTATGCAAATACATACTAAGATTATACATTTATATGATTACAACTGGACATAATTTCTGATCTTTCCTTTAGTAAATTTCTTTTCATTCTGAGAACACCTGAATAACTAACAGAAGTACATAACATAAATAGACAAAGAAAAATATTTGGGTCAACTAAAGACGGTTCTAAAACCAGACGAAATAATCATAAACCTACATTTAAAGTGGAAAACCCCAAAAATTGTACAAAACTAGCTAGCCACATGTGGAAATGAAAATTGAATAATGTAAAAGACCTTGATATAATTTGGAGCATAAAGAACCAAAACATACAGCAGTGGCAATGTATACAGACTGTGCCAGGAGAAAAAGTTACCTGTTAAGTTTTTACTAAATGAAAGATTAGAAATTATATCCAGATATAAACATACATATAAATACATGCTAGGATCATACCAACATGGATGAAAGTGTTGTAAGGTAGTTGAATAACTCCTCCCTAATTAAAAAAATTTTCAGTTGTCTGAATATTCCAATTGTGCATTTTTTATATTTGTTCTGTTTGTGTGCTTGAGAAATGGGAAAATAAGTTATTGTAAATTGCCTGAAGATACTGAAAGGTTGAAACCTAGGTTATGGAAAATAACTCATTTTCAAACAAAAATATTCAGACACTCTACAATATGAATGTATTGAACACTTTCTCATATCTCTCTCTCCTCTCTCTCTTCTATCCCTCTCTCCTCTCTCTCTTCTATCTCTCTCTCCTCTCTCTCTTCTATCTCTCTCTCTCTCTCTCTCTCTCTCTCTCTCTCTCTCTCTCTTCTATCTCTCTCTCTCTCTCTCTCTCTCTCTCTCTCTCTCTCTCTCTCTCTCTCTCTTCTCTCTCTCTCTCTCTCTCTCTCTCTCTCTCTCTCTCTCTCTCTCTCTCTCTCTCTCTCTCTCTCTCTCTCTCTCTCTCTCTCTCTCTCTCTCTCTCTCTCTCTCTCTCTCTCTCTCTCTCTCTCTCTCTCTCTCTCTCTCTCTCTCTCTCTCTTCTATCTCTCTCTCTTCTATCTCTCTCTCTTCTATCTCTCTCTCTTCTATCTCTCTCTCTTCTATCTCTCTCTCTCTCTCTCTCTCTCTCTCTCTCTCTCTCTCTCTCTCTCTCTCTCTCTCTCTCTCTCTTCTCTCTCTCTCTCTCTCTCTCTCTCTCTCTCTCTATCTCTCTCTCTCTCTATCTCTCTCTCTTCTATCTCTCTCTCTTCTTCTCTCTCTCTCTCTCTCTCTCTCTCTCTCTCTCTTCTCTCTCTTCTCTCTTCTCTCTCTCTCTCTCTCTCTCTCTCTCTCTCTCTTATCTCATCTCCTATCTTGATTATCATTATTATTACTATGACAAATAGGAGTTCAATTCTGGATTTTACTTTTCTTATTAATGACTTTATAGTACTTGTTTAACATATTATTGAAACATTTGAAGAATTCTTTTAACTACTTTAATCAACTTAAACATGTTTTACCTTTAATTCCATTGTTAAAATGAGTAATATTATCTTCAATCAAGTACCCAAGAGTTAGATTGACTTTCGATGAAATATTGTCTTCTTAATCTATATTTTGAAAACTTTTCTAATAGTAGCTGTTGTGATTTAACTTTTTTTTTTCCTGGAAAATATATTCTTAATTTTTTTAATATTGGATCCCCACCCCCAAGTGGATATTTTTCAAAGTCAATTGACACTAAGCTTGCTACAGTTATTCTTATTATCATTATCTGCATCATTATTAAATCTCAAGTAATTTTCTATAAACAGTTTTATCATTTGTGCATAATTATGAATTTTCCCCCCAACATTTTCTACAATCAAATATGCACCCAATCCCAAATCCACTTTACGGGCTAATTTCTCCTTCCTGATTACCAACAGCAAAATATAAAACAAACAGGAAAATATGTTGTAATCATTAAAATTATTTCCAAAATAACATTTCTGATTAATTACTTTCCTGTGTAAAATTTGTTTCAATGAAGTATGTCCTCGGGGAAGAAAATGAGCCACATGAATTCTGTGTAAGAGGCAAACTCCATGAACAATGATCAAACTGAAGAATAACATGATGTTTTAATTACATGTATATCACACATCCATTGATGATGATCAAAAAAAAAAAACAAATAAGGAATGAAGACTGTATAAACAAACACTTGTAAATAAGAGTTGGCTATTCATACCTCTTCACTGCTGGATAATGTTTATCACCATGAACAGACTGCAAAACCGCATTCTTAAAAAAAAAACAAAAATTTGTCAAAAATTTCTCTTATCTTGATTCTATGAATCAGAAATGCAACAAAGATGGTTGTGTCTTGATAATAAAAACAAATCTTTGAGTGGGCACATAAGCATTCTGATCATGAGACCTGGCTTCAAACCTCAGAATGGTCAGTGTGTCAAGGAGGTGGCATCTTGATAATATATATCTCGAGAGAGGATTCTAGCATGTGGCAATCTTTGATAAAAAAACAAAAATCAAAGTTTAACTAATACTGGGCTTGGGAGCCACTCAAGGTAGCAGGTTGCACAATATGAGCATAAAAGTGAAGATAATGCAGATAGATAATGATTCATTATTGATTTAATGGTGTTAATTGTCATATACATGCTGGAATTTGTTCAAGTCCTGGAGAAGTTGGCTGAATGCAACTTCCTCCTTATAGTTAGAATATGGAGGTAATAAGTGATTCAATTCCATGGACAAACCATGGCAAGTCCTAGGTGTAAAGATTTGAACTGATAACATCAGTTCAGAAATTTACAGCTAGGACAAACAATGCTATATCCACAGAGTTGAATCACTCCTATTTCCTCTGTACTGCAATTGGGTGGAAATACCTGTAAACTATGCAAGTTTTCTGAGAGAAACAGTTGGGAAGCCATGGATACTTGCACAAGCATGAAGTCATTAATCATTCTGGCTGAAGGCTTGTGTGTGCTGGCTTAATTCAGCTACTGATTGCTCATGGTGTCTATGGTTCAGTCAGCATAGCTGCAGTATAAATCACAGGTTTAGCCATATTCATTTATAGAAAACAGAAATGAACTGAGCATGTATCTGCAACAGGGATTAACTATCTAAGCAGACAGGCATGATTTAAAAAAATGAGCAGCCAGCCATTAGTTGTATAGAGAAAATATTTTTTGTATGCTCAAAATATTAGAAAGACCAAAAATAATTGCAAAAGGAGATATATATATATATATATATATAAGCATGCAGTGTGGGTATAGAAGAATCCAAAGGAGTGGTAGGATAACTCTCTAAGAGAGGTCTAAATATATATGCATATAAATACATATAGAGCAAATATAAGAAAAATTCAGACACACGTTATTTCATGGTGAATCAGAAGTGTAGGTCTATTTCAGGTGAACCATCATCTGCTTCTGTCTTTATTTAACAAAGGATTTTAAAGCCTTTGTTAATAACGTGTCTGTCTTAATTTTTCTTATATATATATATATATATATATATACAGTTACAGACAAAAAACATTATTATAATCAGCCATGCCAAATTTTAAAATAAAAACACCAGTCGACCAGTTTCACCCCCTCTCTTCAGAACTGTAAATGGGGAAAATTATGAGAAAAGAACGTTATGTGTGAAATAAATGAATAGAAGGGGAAGAAAAAAAATTTTTTTTGATATCTCATAAAAGTTATTACATCTAAAAATGCTAGAGACCCAGCAAAGCAAGCCCAAGCAAACACTCGCTTTGTTTTCAAAGTGAGGGTTGCCTGGACCTGATAAACAGTGTCTCCAACACCTTCAGATGGAACAATAAGTGCGATCTTGCCAAACTTGAGAACCAGTTTGCACAGAAATCTGAAGCACAACTTTGATTATTTATCGAATGATCTGCTATCGAAGACTCGTATGTGTTTTGAATGGTATCACCAGATGAAAAATTCTTGAGTATTTTAGCAGGCACATGTTGTTTAATCCTAACATCTGTACATTGTGTTATATATATATATATATATATATATATATATATAAAAAGGTGGACTTGAAAAGTTCATAGGTTGACTATGAACTAGTGACGCTAGAAATGTGAAATCTTGAATACATTGATTTCAGCTCTTATTAATAACCACATAGTTTTTCTCTTAGGTAAACAGACCTCTGACTGTTTGAAGAAGAATTAAAAAATAACTTCTGGAAAGAAATCAGTCAGTTGTGCCATACACGATAGACGTTTGGGCAATCATGTCTCTTTCAAGACATGATTGATTGGGCAGAAGATTTTCCCACAGCAGGTTGTCTTCTGCAGTAGTGATTGCCAACCAAGGCTATGGAACCCAATCTGTCCTGTTATTCAGCCCTTAGCTAGAGGGAGAAGAGATGAATTCATGTTTCCCCACAGGTATTTGTACCTAAATGAATGCAATGAATTCAACTGGATTTAGAACTTGTCTCATGGATTTCTCATTTTCAGCCAATATGAATTGCACCATAGTGCACATCACAGAAACAAATAATGCAGTTGTTAATAAAAGCTGTAATTAATAATGCATTCAAGATTTCATAGCTGTAGTATCGCTCCTTCATAGTCAGCCTATGTATGAACTTTTCACCAGACCTTCATGTTTTGTAGATTATAGAAAAGCATTTGACAAGGTACATCACAAAGAACTGTTTGAACTGATAGGGAAGCTTTGATTTATTTGGGAAGGATGTTAAAATAATCCAGAACCTATCCTAGATATAAACTGCCTGCATATAAACAAAAGATGAATTCTTGTAAATATGCAAAAATAGAAAGACCTTTGACAAGGATGTGTCTTCTCACTGAACTTATTCAACCATTACACTGTCTGTATATATTGTTATAGATTTAAAATTAGTTTGTCATTCATGTAATGTAGTATGACATGACTTCATGAGGTTGACTGGGAATTTGGATTATAATCAACGAACTGTAAATTCAAATCTTAACTGACTACTTCACAAAAAATATATATATATACAGAGAGAGAGAGAGAAAAGAGGAAAACTAAATTTTGTTTTAGCCAACATTTTCCTCTTGTCTTTTTCTTTTTTTAGACATACTGTTCCTCTCTACAGATTATATCTGAGAATATTTATACACACACACACACATATTCTCATTCCTTTTTCATGTGTTGTACATCTGAAGAAAAGAACTAGCCCCTGAAAATGATTCTAGAATAATGGTAAAAGAAACTGAAAAGTTTAGATTACTAATGTAAAAGACTGCAAATATTTTGTTTAAAAATGTCTTAACCAATTTGAACCCTAAATCTGACTTTTCTTTCAGCCATTCAACCAGAAATTTATATTCACTTTTATAAACTAAACCATGTGTCTTTGAGGTATTGAACTCACGACTTTTTGGGTCAAATCACGGGATACAAGAATTGGCTGATTGCAGTCATTTGATCTTGAAGAGTTGTGAGTTTAATACTGGCTACAAAAACTTAAGTTAAATGGAGATAACTAAAACATCTGAAAGGGTATGAGAACAATCTACCCCAGTGATCAGAATAAAGGGTTTAGTTCAAAATTCCAATCACCTGAAAAAGGCCAGAGCATACAATGGCCAAAACGTCATGAATATTGCAATAACAATATGAATAATGTAAATAATTACAATACCTCATTTCATAAATATAGACAAATATGATATTTCAGTTAGTTAAGTGCTATATGTGATACATGCTTTGGCGATCATGTCTCTTTCGAGACATTACTGACTGGGGAGAAGATTATTCTGCAGTAGGTTGCCATTGCTTTCTGTGGGATACTGGTTGCCAGCCAAGGCTATAGAACCCAATCTGTCCTTTTATTTAACCCATAACTAGAGGGAAGAGATGGATTAATACACTTTCCCAAGGGTATTTGTGTGTAAGTGAATGCAAGAAACTCAACTGGAATTCAAACTCAGCTCTTTGATTTGTCATTCCGAGATGTTATCCACTACACAATGCATATCCGCACCTCATTTCAGAAATATAGACAAATATTATATTTACTTTTTCATAATTCTAAAAACATCAGTAAACCTTATGGCCATGTCATGCTGAAACACTGGCTTCTGTACAGTCACTAAAGTTAAGCAACAATAAGCCTGGTAAGTACCTAGATTGGTGACTACTTGGGAATATGGGGTGCTGTAATCTTGAATTTTCCAATTCTTGTTAGGTTTGTTATATTCACTTATGCACAAACACCCTTGGAATAGGTATAAATCTACTTCTCCTCTTAGCTATGGGTTAATTAGTAAGACTTGTATCACTAAACCATTATCATTTACAAAAAAATATATTCTTACAATCTAAAAATATTTCCTGGCTTAAAATAACCTGCAAAGTTAAAAAAAAACATAGAAATTCAATGAATTAATAAACAATAGCAATAAAAACATCATTAGTGATATGGTCCCTTTTTCCTCTTAATTCATTAATTGTAGATAAAAAGTAATATCTATAACCCAACAAAAAGAAATAATAATGCTTTGTATCAGGATTGAACCTTAACAGTGGGATCAGAATATTGCTTTATCTGAATAATCATTAACACTTATTTTACAAACGGAATAAAACTAAAACTTTCAGGTACCTAACTTCCATCGATCTTTGTCTAACAGAATCCATTAGCTCAGGGCCAGTGCAAGAGTCTAATGGG
Organism: Ascarosepion bandense; assembly: GCA_037127315.1. Classification (NCBI taxonomy): domain Eukaryota; kingdom Metazoa; phylum Mollusca; class Cephalopoda; order Sepiida; family Sepiidae; genus Ascarosepion; species Ascarosepion bandense. The sequence continues at coordinate 116,735 of JBBBDQ010000886.1, read as the reverse complement.
CCTTATCCAAATCTATGACAGTCCCCCCTACCCCAGCCACTCTACTAAATCTTACATTTCTGAAGGGGTATTCATAAAAAAATACACATTTTAGTGTCTCCTAAATATGTACAGTAATGAATAATATGTAGTTTCAGGGAACAATTCAACCAGACAAATTGAAAATAAATGCAATGTATCTAATTATAGATTAAAGACATATCAATAGCTCATTCTACCTTAAGTAAATCAATGATTTCTGACAATTTTCAGCATCAACATAAGATTTTTCTTGCTGAATAATTTTAACACCGATTACATGAATTATAAAACCCATAATTGATAAAAATAGTGAATTTAACAATGTTTTTTGAAAACTTAGCATGAGCAAAACAAATTCATGGATATGAACAAAAAAAGGAGGACCCCAGAATGACATCAAAATCCGTAAAAAAAAAAAAAAGTTTTAATCCTTAAATAATAGTTATTTCATTTAATTTGTAAAGTATATAAATGTAGATAGAAAATAGCAAATTTTGATGATAGTGTGAGTGACAAAGCACTGCCAGGGGCTGCTAATAAGGTTTCCTTTGCCTCCCCACAGTTTGAGGATTGTATACACTGGCTCCGCATTAGATATGGAATGAATATCATCCTCTTTACAGGATAGAGAATTACTAAGCTAATTTTGAAAACGGAAATCTGAGTGGATAAATTCTATAAATCAATAATGTAATGTGCTTTGTTCTTTAAAAGAACTTCTTCAGACTCAGTCAGTTAAGTGCCATACGTGATACATGCTTTGGGTGATCATGTCTCAAAAGAGACATGACTGACTGGGGAGAAGATTACCCTGCAGTCAGTTGCCATTGCTTTCTGTGGGAGACTGGTTGCCAGCCAAGGCTATAGAACCCAATCTGTCCTATTATTTAACCCATAACTGGAGAGAAGAGATGGATTAATACTTTTTCCAAAGGTATTTGTGCATAAGTGAATGCAAGGAATTCTCCAGACTAAATGTTTTATTAGATTTAATGCAAAGGTTTTATGTTTAACTATAATTTTAGTTTTATGTCTAATGTGTCTAATAAATTTATAAATATTAATATAACATTGATTTATGATTTTTAAATTTTATAATATTTATACGATTTATATTTTAAATATAAAATAATTTCTGTTTAATAATAACATTAATGATATATTAATTTAATACATAAAAGATTTTAATAATATTAAACATCATGATAACAATAAATAGTAAATAACATATTATAATATTTGTAATTTAGAATGTATTTATTTAATGTTTACTTTATAATATTAATGTTTTAATTTATGTCTAACTATAATCTGATATTATTATTTCAACAATATTTTTGTTTAACTAAATTCCTCATGATTTCTTGTTACTCTGTGTTTTAAGTAAAAGATGAAAAAAATAATAATGAAAAACTCAAACCTGACCTCTGCTTTTGTAATAGCGGGGAGTTATATCATAAAAAAAAAAAAGAAAAAATATAATGTATTCCGCTTAAATTAGTTATTTGTTAAGCATTTTTTTTTCTCTTCAACCCACACATTAATGTGAATCAGGTAACAATAGCAAATTGTGCTTTGGAGGGGAAAATAATGTCACCTGCTTGGCATAGAATAAAGCCGCCACTTCCAGATAAGAAAAAATCCTCCCAAATAATAGGAAATTATGAGAGTAAATTTGCTATTGCTTTTTTTTTCTTTTTGTTAACATAATTTCTTTTTTCCAGTGAATGATCTGCTGGGTCAGCTGTATCTATTTGTTTAAGCACAATTTTTAAAAAAATAACTTTAAGGGCATAGATACTTATCATTCAAAATTATGACAAAGTTACCTTGGAATTTTTTTGGTTAAAGTATCTTTAGATGGCTACAACAATTTGTTGTTGGCTCGCACAACCTTAGCACCATAAAATACACAGATGACGCAAACTTAAAAATAACTCCAAGATCTTCTAGACAAGGTAGTGAAGCAAGTAGAAAGGATTATCAATTGTAAGACAGCATTCACTACTATAAAGTTATTAGTAACAGATTAAAACATGAACTATGAATTGGTAGTGTCAATAAGGAAAGTACAAAAATTTAACACGGAAAATGTGACCCAGAATTTTACTTAAAAATCGTACAAATGTTATTATGAGGAAAAAAATTAAAGATTCCTCAATTGTGACACAGTTATAACAATATTATATTCTAACAGGAGACTTAAGGCAACACAGATGAGGTTCTACAGAACTATACTAAGAATACCATGGATAGATATATGAAATGCAAAATTTTAAAGGAAAATAGAAGCAAAAGAAAAAACACCTATACTTAGAATCACAAAGAGATAATTGCACTAAGACACGTAACATGTTTTTGTGCCTAATACAAATGGAATATAATTTGACTGCATGTTTCTGAAGCTAAAAAGAGGAAATAAATTATATCATGGAGTATATGATCCTCTAGTACAGCCATCCCTATGCAAATATTTTTTTTTTTTTTTTTTTTTTTGAAAAGTTGTACCATATTATTGATTAAAATCTCAATGTTGTAAATATATTTTAGTAAAATAGTTAATTTTTCATGATATAAAAGAATAGAAATGAACAAGCCATTTGTTTAAAATTTGTGTTTCAAAATTAATTTTTTTAAACTTTCTGGGTAAGTGCTTTGTTGTAATATTCATGTTATCAAAACACGAGATCTTGTGTATTCACTTTCTTAAAAAATTTTAGCAAATTTGGTAAATTCCTTAAAAAATATTCACTTTTACTGATTTCTAAGGAACAAATACTGTTGATATATCAAATACATTTTGTAAACAATTGTTATCAATACCTGTTTACTTTGTGCTTTATATCTGTTTCTATATTGTGCTAAATGACCATATTTACAATCTTGCTGTTTCAAATAAGAGCTTTTATCAAGTCTGTAAAAATTTCTGAAAAACATGTATTTCTGTATAATACGCCACTTTTACCAGTTTTTTGACTTCAATTTTTTCAAAATTACTCATATGAAACAAAACTGTGACATGGAAATGGGACTTGGAGAATGAAATACATAAAAAAACACTATAATCTCAACCATATTAAAAAAAAAAAAATTGGGGAAGAATAAAAATAGTTATTTTATATCCTCATCATGTAATGTCCATTTCTAATCAAGCATTGGTTGGATGAAATTTTCTTGATAGCTTCGTAATTCAACCATTATGAAATATTAAAGTGAGTTTTACAGATGTATACCCTTACCAACCAGTTTAGGAGACAGGAAACTAAGTGTTTTAGTCAAGACAACTTCTCTAGGAAGATTACCTTCCAAGGTTAGAGAGTTCATCCTACCCTATTCTAACAGGAGGTGCAAAGGTTTTTATTTCAGAGATTTCCTTCTCTTAGATAAGTTGCTATCCAAAGACTGTGGCTCAGTTTGGTGGGGGTAACCATACTCGCATAGCTAGGGCCCTAACAGATGCTACCATGCTGGGTCAGGGCCAACCTGGGAATAACAGCAATTAGGAAGTGGTTCCACACTCTGATAAACCTTCTGATTAGAGGCCTTGCTGCCGGATGTAGTTTGTTATCATACTCAGGAACAAAATATATATTTACCGTTAATATTTGAAAAAGAACTTAACATGTTTCTTACACTTTAAATTGTATAAATATGAGAAAGTACACAAATGATTTTTTTTTCTTTAAAAGGTTTCAATGCCAACAAACTTCCTTAATCTTATTGATTCATCTTTCAACAAAGATATATTGTAAATGAATAGTCATGGACCTTATCTTATCCCTCATTCCTGTTTCTGATTTGTAATAAAACAGTGATCCCACTTGGATCTTACAAGATTTTGTTTATGTACAATGTTTTCCTTAATATGAGCGAGCCTGTTTTGAATTATAACTCCCTGATAAGGCACACATTGCTGTTCAAAGATGGCTCTGTCTCTGTTCAGAACAAGAATAACAGAAATAATAGGAGCAATGTTTGTGACAAGGATATAGACAAAGTCCAAGGCTAATCTCGCTGGCGATTAAATAGTATTTGATATTTTTTTATGTATATATGGCAGAATGTTTTGTCAAAGGGACATGATATTCTGGAAGGAATTTAACATGCTTTTATTTTATGTGACTTTATCTATCAAGCATAGAAAGAAGAAAATCAGAATTAATTTAGACTATAATTAGTTTCATTGATACAGTTAATTTCTCCCCTTTTGGGTGGCTGTTAAATAACACATATCACTGCGTATGTCTGAACTAAGAGAAAAATTAAAAAGTACTTAAAGGTTTTAATTTCATATACATACTGTCTTAATTCAATTTACTGTAGATGCATGTTAACTCTGCAGACTCCCAGTGGAATCTACACCACAGCTGCCCCACACAAGGTGGTGTTGCTGTGATTTTTATAGCAAGTACGTTTTTTTTATAGCAAATATGTTTTTTTATAAAATGGAATGGCTATTCTCCACATCAAAATGTTTATGTATTTCTAAACTGGTTACCAACCAAGTTTAGAAATCCAACTCTGCCTTGCTGTTAACTTCTATCTAGTTGAAGAGATGGATCTGTACTTTTCAAATGTATTTGTGTGAAATCGAATGCAACAGGTTTGGCTGGAATTTAAACTTGACATGTCAATCCTATTTATCATGTTAACTGTTATAACATGCATGCATCCACATTAATGCCAGTATTTGTTTGAATCCTTATAATTCTGAAACAAAGCCTTGTTCAACTACTGGAAAAAAAGTGGGTTGATTATAAAGACTATACTGAGGATTGAACTTACTTGGTTAAACAAATTTCCAAAGATATTAGACTCTTATTCATCAGCTTAGCACATCGCTCAATAAACCCGGGGCCTGACACACAGATGGCACCACTAATAAAAAATTCATATGATTTTTATAAAGTACTAACCTTCAAATGACATATGACAAAGTTTGGGCCCAAACAGATTATTAGTTTACAAAATACAGTTATTTAAGTAAAGCTACTGTTTCAAATTTTAAAAAAATCTGATTTTCATGTGTTCATAAAGCATTGCTTTCTGATGAGAAAAAATATGTTCAAGCAAAGCAATGGCTTGGTAAGTTATTTGAACTCTGCTCCATCAGAAACAATGGTTAAAAGGAGGTATGCTGACTTCAAACACTGTTGTACAGACACAAATGATGCTGAATGCTCAGGTTGCCCAAAATCGGCAGTTGTTGTGGAAAACAGCAAAAAAATCCAAACTCATTTTGGCCAATCAATAGCAGAGGAGTTGAACATCTTAGAAAGCAGTATATTTACCATATTGCATGAACATTTGTCAATGAGAAAGCTTTGTTCAAAGTGGGTGCTGTGTTTGCTCACAGTTGATCAAAAACAACACTTTGACAATTCAGAATGTTGTTTAAAACTGTTTCAATGCTACAAGGAGTCTTTCAATGTGTTGTAGAGTTATTTTCACCATGGAGGCTAGTATTTGTGTTAAAGTCGGTTCTAAGAGGTTCAATGTACAAAACATTAGGAACTTGATATAATAGTGTAATCTTGCCAGGTCGCTGACTACCTTCATATTCAACTGTCGACTACTATCCTTCAACATCGATTGACCCTCGTTCCTCTTACCACTCTTACTTAAATTACCTGGGAGAGTCTATTCACTGTAGAATAGGTGTGTTTCTCCATAACAGAATGTCACAATGGATGAAACACTGATCCACCACATCACTCTGAAGTCAAATCAGCAGTCAGCTGAGAGGATACTAACAGGTGAAGGCTGTCTTGAGTGACCCTACTCAAACATCAGCAGGCAAAATTTTGACCTCTGTATTTTGGGATGTACAAGGTATTTTGTTCATCAATTACCTTGAGAAAGAAAGAACCATCAATAGTGAATATTATATAGCATTTTTGGTGCCACAAATGAAGAAGAAAACTAGTGGTCTTTCATCAAGACAACGTACTGTGTCACAAGTCGATCACAATGATAGCAAAGCTACATGAATTGCACTTCGTATTGCTTTTACATCCACCAGATCCGGCCCTCAGTAACTACTGGCTGTTTGCAGACTTCAAAAGAATGCTCCAGGGAAAGAGATTTGGCTCTAATTATGAAGTGATATTGGAAACTGAGGCATATTTTCAGGTCAAAGACAAATTGTTCTACAAAAAAGCCTCGGATTGTTAGAGAAGTGTATCACTCTAGAAAGAGACTGTTGATGAACAGTCAAATTTTGCATAAAAGCTGTTTTATTAGTTAGGCTCAGAATTTATTGAATGTGTTAGTAGATGTGCTCAAAGCAGTAGTTTGTCTCCATTGCCAAAGTGGATTTAAGCATTAGGCATTAAGTTTATTGAAATTTCTCCTCAGTGAAAATCTTTCTAGAGAACTGTTATCATTTATTTTATTTAGCAAGACGTTTTTTTTAACATTATTTATTCAAGTGTTTGGTGTGAAATAACCCAGCAGAGATGACACTGTGAAACTAAACGTAACCAAACCAAAACCCTAAAATTCTGTTTGATTCAGTGCAAGGCCTAAGGTAAAAAATGAGCAATTCCTAGAATAACGCAGTGCTCTTTTAATCAAGCTGTGAAGAACTGGTGGAATGATATGACGGCTTTTACTTTTATGCTTGAAATGTTAGATTATATTTATCTATAATTGCTTAACAAAACAATTTTTTTTTTGTCTGTAGATTACAAATGATGCTGTACTAGACTAATGACACATATTGATTCCAAATCTACATTCAGAAATCAGGCTTTTGAGATAATTGAACAAATTTATGTTTGAGAGATTCAAGTTTCATTTCTGTTATAGTCTGGATGCTTTTAAAAAGTAGAAATTCAAAAAATTGTTGCATGTATCAGTCAGTTAAGTGCCATACGTGAAACATGCTTGGGTGATCATGTCTCTTTAGAGACATGACTGACTGGGCAGAAGATTATCCCACAGTAGGTTGCCATTGCTTTCTGCGGTAGACTGGTTGCCGACCAAGTCTAGAGAACCCAATCTGTCCTGTTATTTGATTCGGAGCTAGAGGGAGAAGATATGTATTGTATTATTATGTAGTAATTAGTGGGGAATCAGTTTATTACTTTATAACGATATAAAACAGATCCCCCATTTTATGCCCAGTAGAAATCTTAATCATGTTTTTAACTATTATAGTCAGCCAGTTAGTTAATTGTCATACATGATACACGCTTAGGTGATCATGTCTTGAAAGAGACATGACTGACTGGGCAGAAGATTATCCCGCAGTAGGTTGCCATTGTTTTCTGCGGTAGACTGGTTGCCAACCAAGGCTATAGAACCCAATCTGTCCTGTTATTTAACCCATAACTGGAAGGAAGAGATGGATTAATACCTTTCTTAAGGGTATTTGTACGTAAGTGAATGCAATGAATTCAACTGGAATTAGAACTCAGCTCCCCGATTTCTCGTTCCAAGCTGATATCCACTGCACCACAATGCACATACTAGACGAAATTTCAATTATCATAGAAAACCAGTCAAAAATAACAGAAAACATATTTTATAGAATGTAGTCAAGGGTTTGTTGTTAAAATGCTATCAAATAGATCAGGGGATAAATTACTGAAATCTTAAGAAATACTGTAATTGAAAATTGTGTATTAAGCAGTATATCTATTGCTATATTATTAGTTCATTTATTTCTAAGATTTTTTATTATAAAGGTTGACTATACTAATTATTTCTGTTTGTAAACATTGGTGTAGATAGACTAAACTATTGCCTGGTTCACACTCCACCCACGTCTATTGAACAAATGAAGAAGCTCATCCCTTGTTCCTTGTTTAGGATGTAGTTTCTAGCTTTCTCTTTTCCAATCTTTTCACTATTATGTAACCCCCTGCACATCAGTAGCATTACCGCCTTGTTCGAAGTGATATGATTAAAAAGAAAAATAGTATGTATAAGGTCAGATCAAAAAGTATATTGTTGCTATGGTAACAGTTAAAGTCCACAGGGATGTCACTTGTCCTAGATTTACCTTGAATTCTATCATGCAGACATTAAGTCATAATGGTCTTGCTCACTTCTGTTGTTTACAGCAGTGCTTTGCAGGAAAGTATGCAGTGTGGTTGCATCAACACACAACAGAGGTTCCATCAGTAACTATGGTTTGTGCAACAGTTTTTGGTGAAGGACAGCATTCTCCAGGACTGATAACCACCATATTCTCCAGATTGTAGAGGCTCATCCCTTGTTCACTGTTTAGGATGTGGTTTCCGGCTTTCTCTTTTCCAAGCTTCTCATTTTGTTTATTGTTTTTTTTCAATTGGAGTAGATAGATCTATCTATCACCCAGTTCACACTCCACCCATGTCTATTGAACAGGTTAAGAGGCTCATTCCTTGTTCCCTGTTTAGGATGTGGTTTCTGGCTTTCTCTTTTCCAATCTTTTCACTTCTCTTTTTCTTTTTTTTTTTTTTTTCCACTCCACTTCCAAGAATACTTTTGTCAAGGAAAATAATCCTCGATAAAGTGTGTGGCTTCAAAAAGAGACTAATTTTGAAGAAGATTAAATGTTGAATTCATACATTTGTGTTTCATTAAAGGCCATGTCATAGTGTGTCTATCATCCTGAACCAGAGGCTATATCATCATTATTCTGAGAGTGAAGTCTTTTTATTGTGATTTGGGTTTGTAGTAGTTTACTAGTATAGTTGGTTAAATAAATTTTTATGTTTAGAATAAGTTTAGCTTATTTAATTGATGTGCAAGATTAATTTAATTTCCTTAAAACTTGTATTTTCGTTGCAAAAACAAACTTTGAGTGTGAAAAATTCACTAAAAAAGTATAATTTAGAAAACTTAGTCTTATTTGAAAGTTAAAATTTTTCACTAAGAAACTTTTAGTTATCCATGCAAATATACTAATACTCACTTTTTATGTTTGCTTGATTTATATTTCTAACAAATGAAAAAAGTATTTAGAACTTTTACTATTCTTCTTGTAACAAAATGTGACATTTTAATTTCCTTGATTTAAAGAAATAATGTATTCATCTAATTTTTTTCTAATGTTTCTTATTAAAAAAGTTAGTCTCTCTCAGTGAAATTTAATTATTTGGCATGTTTACATTTTAATAGAATTTTCTTTTAGTTCTATTTTTACATAGTGGAATTTAAGAATTCTATTTGTAACAAAAAGTTAATTTAATATTTTTATCTATGATATTATTCATAACAAAAA
>JBBBDQ010000886.1:90000-102500 GCA_037127315.1 Ascarosepion bandense | reverse complement strand
TTTCCACAAAAGTCTACTAATTGTAACCACCTGTGTCTTAGTAGCATTATCATCTTGCTTGGGGTGAAATCATTTTAAAAACATCCGATCTGAAACAACTATAGTTAACTGAAGAAAATTTGTTAATTGATAGTTTTCTTTGTATGGTCTTATTTCTCAAGTTTTTGTCTGAAAGTAAAAACTAAGTAGGAATCTTATAAAAGTCTGACAAAAAAACAAAATGGTGGGGGGACAGTTCTGTAAATATAATTAAAAAATACATAAATCAGGAAATACATTTCTAATGAATATTACTTCTTTTAAGCTGAAAATATTTATATTCTGAAAAAAATATCAATAATCTTGTTTGTCTATGTTCAATATTTGTATTGAACTTTTCAGTATACATTTTTGCATTGCATTCTCAAATATATAATCATTTACATTATTTTTCTACACACTTTTTTTCATAACATTGTCCAGAGTATGAGTTTGTGTTACATTCTTGAAATATTTTTAGCATCTTACTTTTTAATATTTTTTACATTCTTGTATATCTCATATTTTTCTGTATACTTTATTAAAAACTAGTAAGATATATTTTCAAAAATTTTTAAATCATCAATTTGTTTTATATTTTATTCCCATTTATTTGTGCAGTTTTATCTATTCTACTTATCTGCATTTTTTTCATAAGATTATTTTAGTCAAGCAGAAAAGAAATATGAAACACATTCAATAAATAAAGACTTAAAGATTGTGTTTATTTAAATCTCCTATCTATATCTTTTCTGTATATTATTTGTGTGTGTATGTATGTATATATATATATATATATATATATTGGCATTCATCTTTTAAGGCTGATTATAAATATAGCAGCTGATTTTGTGGGTAGATAACAGCCTGCTGGTATACTCTCTCACCTACTTCTTTTTCTTTATGGCATACTCATAAGAAGACCATAGTCAAGATGACTGGTAACAGGAGAGTGTAAGGGTGAATTGTATTCATATGAAGATCAATGTAAATATTAGTAATCTCAATTGAAATTCAAACAACAGTGAAAAAAATGAGTATAGCAACATCTTGACAAACAATGCTGATTTTTTAACCAGATAATATAATATGCATGATGAGTTATATATATTTTTAGACTTCCCATTCTTGTGATGGAGTAACATTCATATCTGTGCACTGTCTATGTCTGTATTTTAAGCAGTTATTCAGGCTTAGATAAGATTTAGTTTTATGGCAGTGAATATTGGACAATCTCTTCAATAATGAAAGAGAAGCTTGAGGCAGCAGAAATGTGGTTCTACAAAAGGCTGCCGGGATACCATGGACCAAGCATGTGAGCAATGCTGTTGGAGAGGATGAAAATAAGAAAACACCAGGAAGAGACAGCTGAGGTTCCTGGAACACGTAATGAGGAAGCAGGGTCTCGACAACCTTAAACTCACAGAACAGATAGTTAAAGAGACGGGAAAGCAGTGTGAGACATATTTTATAGGGTCGAGCAAATGGATTGCAGAGTGAGATTTGGGAGAGATACCAGGAGTAAAAAATATTGAGTGGCAAAAGACAGGGGCAAGTGAAAGTTCATGATCGCCTCTACACCCTGAAAAGACATGGCACATGGAGAAAAAGAAAAAGAATGGCAATATTAACCATTTTTTATAAATAAAGTTTCCAGTGGAAACAGTTTTCATTCCATTGCAATGCATGTCATTTCATTCAATTAGGGCTATTTGAGAGAGAACTTAGATTGTTGGTCTTTCAAGTGCTAGATGGTCATTTTTGAAAATTACTGCATATGTTGAACAAAATTTTAAAATAATTTTGATATTGGCAAGCACCGTCAAATAGTCAGTTAAGTGCCATATGTGATACACACTTTGGGCGATCATGTCTTGAAAGAGACACGACTGACTGGGCAAAAGATTGCCATTGCTTTCTGTGGTAGACTGGTTGCCAGCCAAGGCTATAGAACCCACTCTGTTTTATTATTTAATTCATAACTGGAGGGAAAAGACAGATTAATACTTTTCCCAAGGGTATTTGTGCATAAGTGAATGCAAGGAATTCAAACTTGGCACCCCCAATTTGTCGTTCCAAGTTAATATTCACTACACAACAATGCACATCCACTATCAAATAAATCATTTTAAGCAAATGTTTCTAGCAATTTGGAAGTGAAGTTGTATTTGGACATAAAGATTAATGATGGGCTTCTATTTTTTTGAGAGACCAAGACTCAAAATAAATATAGAGACTTTTTTTATGCTTCACTTTACTGATTTGTTATAACATTAAAAAATATTATACACTTTATGAAATAAAAGAAATTACTAATAAATCAAGTATTTTCCCCAAAGTGTAGTGGTAATATGTTAAAGCCTACAAAGGTGGTGAGAGAAACAACTTGAAGGTCACAGCACCGTCTTTATTTTCCCTAGAATGACCAGTGTTTCGAGATGCTCTCCAAGATAAACACATTCCAAGTGCAATAGTAACATCCAAATCAGTATCCAAAGTAGAGTTTGATATCATTTATGACCATTGGGGATTATTTACTTGCAGTCTTGTGTGCCTCTTGTCAAGCTTCTAATCATGTCACCAGACTATTTTGCAGGTCTCTATTGAGAGCTTGAAAAGAAAACTTGTAGGATCAATTTGTTGTATGAAATAATGAGAACCAGTTCTTTCTTTATTGCATGAGTGACATAAACCTAGAGAGTGATGTCTTCCAGTGCGTATTTGCTATGACAATAATTTGGGACAAAATGATGCGAGTGCTGTAAATTTAGAGTTCTCTCTCATTTTTGGTGTTTGCAAAGAAAACATTAAACAGCTTCAAGTATGTCCAGAAGAATGTTAAACCATTTTTCCTATAATTTTTTGTAACAGGAAGGTGTTGTAACCCTAAAAGCATGAGTAATCACCAAAACGGAAGTTGAGAATAATAGTATATCAACAAGTACAAGACATGCACACTGTGTGAAGTAGATACACAGCTAGTGATCTGCTAGTCAGTATAATCACTCTTTCTCTCCCTATAATGTCCGCATATTTAAGAGGTTAGGAACATTCTATTCATGTATATAGGGAGGTATACACCAGAAGGTGATGTGCTAGTCCAGCAAGATAATTTCCATTTAGATTTTTCATCAATATATATCTAGATAATGTTGACCAATTTTGTCTCTCTGTCACACAAGTCCACCATTGATGGGTTAAGTGGAATTAATGAAGTTACTATGGACTGTGTCATGCAGTCTGCCTTTGAATGTAGTAAATAGTTAAAGAACTGCAAAACTCACAAATCCCTGGTGATATTGTCTTTATTGCTAGAGACAATAATGTCTACATTTTTTTTTTGATAGTGTGAGTCAATCTTTGGCTAGAGTCAAAAGACAAATTCATACTGCACATAGGAGAAACTGTCAAAAGATGTGATTTCAAGCAATCGTTATAAAAACTCAGAAAAATCCATGAGTGACTTAATTACTCGACTGATAGAATTTTAATATCAAGTTCTCAGATATTGAATAATTATATTTATTTTCAAATTTTGGCCAGAACTATGAGACTCTGTAAGCAAAAGTAGAAACTCTGCAACTGGTTCAAATGAAATTCATTCTATTTCCATGTGCCCTGTCCCTTCAGGACGTAGGCGATCATGGCTTTCCATGTCTCCCTATCCCTGGTGGCTCTTAGCATGCCTTCTCCTGTTACACCATGCATCCTTTGTTCCATCATCCACCTGATTAGGTCCTTCAGATATGTTATCCACTGCTTTCCCCTGTCTCTTTTACTCTCTATCTGGTCTGTTAGTATCAGGTCTCCAAGCCCTCTTTTTTCATTGCATATCCCAGGAACTTTAGCTGTTTCTTCTTGATTTCCTTTTCATTTCCATCATTTCCAAAACCTCATCATTGCTCACATGCTCGATCCATGATATTTGCAGCATCCTTCTGTAGAACCACATTTCAGTTGCTTCAAGTTTTTTCTTTGTCTTTGATTATATTGTCCAGCATTCATTGTCATATTGAAGGACAGACATCACATAACAATCCAGTACTCACAACAGTACTCTCTTCTTTGTTTTTAGTGAAATTGTCCTGTTGCTTAATACTTTACTCAACTTCTGGCAATTCACCTTCGGATCTCTGTCGCACTTTTTGTCTTCTGTTAGAACACTTCCCGGGTATTTATATTTTTGTACCTGCTTGATTCTAGTATCCCTGACCTGTATTTGACATATTGGGCTGCCCTTTTACTCATTTTCAAAACACCTGCCAGAAAAGTCTCTTTTTAGACTTCTCCTGATCTTCCACGATATATGATATCAAACAATTTTTCAAAATTGTGGCTTGAGTTTTTCATCATTCCAATTTCTTAACCTAGCAAAGACCATTCCAACCAAACTGTTGATCCATTGCACTAACCAGTTGCATTTTAAAACATTGGAGAGGATGGTAAATGCTTGACTAATGTGGTACTATAGTGGGGTGGTGTTCTTTTGAAGAGTAGTTGTATGTTGTTGCAGATTAATGGAATTTGGCCTCGTTGTAGATAGCCCACTATAAGTCATAAAAAGATTATAAATCAAGAAAGCAGATTGAGTTGAGAAATAACATTCTATATATACACATATCAACTAAGGTTTTTACAATTAAAGTAATTTTTTAAATATGGGTCCAACGGACATTAAATTGTTCATGGCAATAAAATGCTGAAAAGAGAATTAATACTTAGATATGTGGGAGTGTTGTAAGTCAGGAATGTCTTTGGTGTATCTGCTCCTTTGGTCAGTAAGTAGTTTTGAGACAGCAAAGAAGGAAAAGATAGGTAAGGGAGGCAAGCATAGTAAGCCACTTGATTTGGTCAAGGGAGATACTAATTACTCTCGTCTCTCTCGAGTCTGTCTTCTTGTCTGGCAATGCTTTCTGTCTCGGCTTTTTATATCTTCTTTTTGGATCGCAGCAGATCATTTGGTAATCCACACTTGTATTTGATTCTGGGCTTCCCATTGGCTGATAAATAAAATTCACATAGGCTCGCGAACTGGAATTTAATATTTAATTAATTTTTAGTTTTCAAGCCGGGGTGCATGCCGACGATTTTGGGTCATTTGCTTTTTGGTTCTGAGAGTGCAAACATCCGGTCCCTCGCTTTTGCTCGGTCGGTATCACCACAGTACCCGGAAAGAAAAGTGGATTCCACAAAAACCAACAAACCAATGGTCAACTTGTACAGCTAGAATCCTTCGTTCATGATAATAATGTGGCATTACTATTCTTCAATGTTGAAAAGCCTATGGCACCCCATGGAAGGTTGGTGTTATAAAATTCATGCACAAGATGGAAATAAAAGGAAGAATAGTGATATTCATCCAAAACTTCCTATCAAACCAAACTTTGAAAGTATGAAATGGAAACACATCAGGCACACACAAGCAGGAGTACCCCAAAGTAGCATTTTATCAGTTATTTTTTCTTAAAATAAATAGTATTATTAAAACTATTAATACCAAAATTGAAAGATCCTTATTTGTAGATGATCTCTCAGTATCATGTTCATCAAACATGCCTTCCCTCGAAAGATACATAAATGTGTTTAAACAAGAGAAAAAAAAGAAACAAATTAAAATGGATTTCATTTCTCTAAAACAAAAAAACTGTTTGTATGCATTTATGTAAACAACAAAAAAGAGCCTACTATTTCAATCCAGAATTTAAATTAGATAGCATACATTGATTACCTGAAGCAAAAAATAAAAAAGGCTTTGAAGCTTCTAAAAGTAATACCCTAACTGAATTAGGGTGCTGACCAAAACGTCATGTTCAGAATATATAGGACATTATCATGTTCAGAATATAAAGGACAAAATTAAACCATGGATGCATAATTTACATTGCCACATGTAAATACTACCTTAAAAACATACAAAATCAAGGACTGAGATTACATCTCAAATGCTTTCGGATTTCGCCCATCCAAAGTCTATACAGAAGCCAATGAGCCACCAAAATCTCTGACACAGGAGAACTTCTTAATGTGCTATGTCCTTTCAGGACTTCCACTTGCCCCTGTGCCTTCTCACTCCTAATATTTTTTCTCTTTATATCTCTCCCAAACCCCGTATGTATGGAGAATTAAATGACAAATATTGCAATTACATTCTACACAGATGGAGTAAAAATCCTAGATAGAATACCATGATGGTGACACACATAAATTGAGAAACAAATCAGGCTACCAATATTGCATCCATCTATACAGCTAAACTCTAAGCCATTAAAGTGGTACTTGAAATTATAGAAATTCAAATGATGGGAAGTTTATAATATTCTCTGACTCCCTATCTAGTTTAACAGAACTTAAAGAACACAAATCATTCTTATATGAAGAAAAATCCCAGAAACTTGTCATTAATAAAGTGCAAGACGATAATATTGGCTTGGATTCCTAGCCATATAGCCATCATGGGAAATCATAAAGCCAACACCCAGACATAAGAGGCAATGAAAGTGAAAATACCAACATGAAACTCTTATATACAGGTTAGAAAAAAAAATTACACAACATATCAAAAGAAAATGGCAAGCAATTTGGTACATGTTTCCAAACAATAAACTGATAATCGGCTGACAGTAAAAAAGCAGAATATTGAGCCATTGGTTAACTGTAGACAAGACATAGTCCTCAATAGAATAAGAATTGGACACCCTAACATAACCTAACCTCTCCCACTCACGCACACACACACACACATCCTCAAGGTAGAAACTACACCTCTGTGTACCCACTGCAAACAATTTCTCACTATCAAGCATATCTTGATAGAATGCAAAAGGCACCAAAAAGTATGTTGTAACGATTCAGTTAAGTGCCATAAGTGAAACACGCTTGGGCGATCGTGTCTCGAAAGAGACATGACTGACTGGGCAGAAGATTATCCCGCAGTAGGTTGCCATTGCTTTCTGCGGTAGATTGGTTGCCAGCCAAGTTTATAGAACCCAGTCTGTCCTGTTATTTAACCCATAACTGGAAGGAAGAGATGGAATAATACCTTTCCCAAGGGTATTTGTGCGTAAGTGAAAGCAATGAATTCAACTGGAATTTGAACTCAGCTCCACGATTTCTCGTTCCGAGCCGATATCCAATGCACATCCTATTGTAACTATAACCTAGCATAAAATCTTACTATGATCTTCAAAAACATACCTACTGACCTAATAATAGAATATCTGAAGGAAATAAAATCCTTCCAACTTCTATAGAAAATAGAAATTTGACACTGAATCATAAAAACGTAGGTTTTGAAATAATTATAAACTATACAGTTTGTGATATTTTGAAAACAATTTTTAAAAAATCACAATCACTAAAAACATTTTGAAATATTCCTGGAATAAAAACCAATTTTCAGCATTAAATAACAAATAGGGATTGATCTGCTGGTAAAACAAATGAACAGTCAATAATGAAGATGAGACTATATAAGTGATAAGGTCGGACAATTGGAAGACTTTCAATAGCAATGATGGTATGAGAAATAATATTTTTTATACTTAGTTTCACTGTAGTAATTGTATGTTTTGTTAGGAGGGAAATTGTATATATCTGTTTTTCGGTCATACTCATGAAAAAAGAGGGAGACACTAGTAGGCCATTTCAGTTCTTTTGAGAGATAATAGCAAGGCAGTTTTTAATTCTTTTGCATTAATTATGTCATTGAGTAGTGAAGAATATATATATATATATATATATATATATATATATATCTCCTCTCCATTATGATAAAAACCATTGTGTGTGTGTGTATGTATGTGTATATATATATATATATATATATATATATATATATACATACACACACACACTCCTGTCACACACAGGGCGATAACAGCTAATAATTAAATAATATAATTTAAAATAATTTGCCTTCATTTTTGACAGCAGTGGTACACGTGCAATGAAATATTAAAGAAACTCATCCCTAACAAGGAAAACAATAAATTGAGAGGAAAACACTGTCTTTGTTCTTCAATTCACTTTCACTCATGAAATTTGGGGTTTGAGATCTCCAAAAATATGAAGAGAAAAAATAAATATGAATAAAATGTTTTGCATTTAATTTTTGATTTTTTTATTGCTATCCTTTGAAAATAATAGAAATTACAGTTTTTATATATTTGACCTAATTTTATTCTTGATCCTTTGATTATAAAAGTAACTTTTTTATTATATTAACATTTCACTATATTTTTTTTATTTTTTTAAATAAAGATATTTCTTTGAAAATGGTAGGGGCATTACTAGGATAATAGCTTCTTTTTACATATTTTTAATTTCTTATCACATTTGCTGATCATATATTTTAGAATCTATTTCCCTATTTTCCTTTGCCTTTGGGAATTTAATTTTGTCATTTTTTCCTTTCTGTCTATTTCTTTATATATATATATATATATATATATATATATAATTTCTGCTGATAATCTTTCTTGTTACTTTATTTGTTTTTTGCCAATATTTTATATCCCCTGTCTAAATTTTTTCTTTCATTTTTCAATTGGATTATTTTTTCTTTCACTTGTCCTATTACAAAAAAGAATATTTTTTTAGTCTTCATTTATTTTGCACTTATTGATATTTTATTCTAATTTCTCAATTCTTGTTCTTTTCTAATTTTTCTATTGATTTTTTTTTCTTAGTAGTTTTTAAAATAGTTTCTTTGTTTTCCTTTCTTTATTCTTTTATCTTTTTAACTTATTCCTGTCTTTTTCTTTCATTTTAAAAAATTATATTCATCAATATCTTACTCTTTTTTCAAAACTTTTCTGCCTGACTTTGTATTTACACTCCTAATTCTTCTTTTACATTTAATATTCTTCCTAATCACAACCAATTCTTTTCTTCACTTATTCTTTTCCAAATCTGTTTGTCTTTTAACAATAACCAAAGAATGTCGGCATTAAATGCTGTCTATTATTAAGTGCTGCCTATTATTTACTCAGATAATATGAAATCTAAGTGACAATGATTATCATCTATACTTGGTACATTAACAAATATGCAATGTTGATATAAGTTTCGCTGAAAAATGTTCATTATGTGTGGTGTAGAAAATTCTCAAGATTCATTATGTTTGAAAGGAAGAAAATAGAAACTAAATTCTTATGAAAACAAGATTTTAAATCTACTTAATAAATACTCATTGTACTGTTATTAAGCAGAAATGACCATATATATATATATATATATATATCGCTCATTCAGTGAAATGAATTAGAGTGCTCTAGCTATTGGGCGCGTATAATGACATGCGCTAAAATGTCTGCCTACTTCTACCGAACGCCCATAGCCCAGGGGTAGAGTCACCGACTGACGCCATTTTGGTTGGGTTTCAATCCTGGGTAAAAAAGCAATTGGAGTCTAACTGTAATGATGAGCTGTGATACGGTGAAACAGATCTGTCTGCGGATGACAATATATATATATATATATATATATATATATATACACACACACACACACTACCGACCATAAGTTTAGGACCACTTGGATTTATTCTCTAAGAAAAAGAAATAACAAATTTTATGTCTTAGAAGAATAAATATAGATATATTTCATTGTTGCTCACAATTGTACAAGAATTAAAACCAAAATTAACATAGAGTAATTTCAAATTTAATTAAAGTTAATTCATATTTTCTTTTCATCAAAGAAACTACCACGAGCCTTTATTGCTGCAGAGTTGTTATAAGTTGGTGAAAGTGATTTCCAAGCATCCTGCAAGCATTTAAACAACATTTGTTTATTTTTAGGAAGTTCATTTTGAACCATACAATCAATTGCATTTCTTATTCTCCTTCTTTAATAGTGGTTTCTTAACTGCTACACAGCCTTTAAGCCCAGCAGAATGAAGTTGTCTCTTAACAGTAGTAACAGATACTGGATGTTGCTGAGTAGAATTCATTTTAATTGTTAATTCAGAGCGAATTTTCTTCTATTCCTCTTGATCAAGTGCCTTTCCTCTACAATAGATGTTACTCTGGGCTTACCAGATCTTTTTCTGTCAATATTTAACTCAGTTTCACAAAGTCATTGAAGGCAATAATGCATGCCATTTTTTGATGGGCTTAATTTTTTAACGATAACATGTTCAGAATATCTTTCTTTCAAAAGAATTTCAACCTGAGCCCTTTTTTCAATGCTAATCTATTTCTTCATTGCTATTTACACCATAGTAATATGGTTTACAAAGATAAATTATACCGTAATTATAACATCTGAATAAATCTGAATTTTCGGCAAAAACTTGATCACAATAAGAGGAGTCAAGTAGCAAACTGAGTAAATATTTACTTTAAAGTTGAAAAGAATACTTTTTTTTTTACTTGACATCTGCATAAGAATAACAAAAAATACAAACTCGGTGAATTTGATTCTGCTAAAAATTTGGGTGGTCCCAAACTTATGGTTGGTAGTGTTTTTATATATATATATATATATATATATATATATATATATATATATTGGTTATCATAAATTAATTACCCTCTAGCTTATCACCTCCTAATTTACAAACTTGGAGAGGGTCTGTTCTGTGTTGATGCTTGCTGGTTTTATGTCTAATTTTATTAGAGCATTTTGGTATTGTAGAATTTTTAACTGGAACAGGGTCATGTTTCTTTCATTTAAACTGAAGAAGCAAAAGAGAGCGTATGTGTCTCCAGTGAAATACGTATTTAATAAAATTTTCCATTCTGTCCTATCATCTTCACTTTTGTTTCAAATACTATTAGACATCCTACACACAAAATTCTTCATCCGTTAATAGTTGTGTTTGGCTAATATCTTTGGTAAACGGAGGATGCATATTTTTCTAGTAGGATTTCTCAAATATTCAGGCTGGTATATGTAAATGTTTAATAATAAAAACAGAACATTTACTCAAATATGTGTATCTATTATAAATAATGGTTAAACAAATAAATTACTGCAAATAAAAAGATAGTGAGAATCACAAGCACTGCCTAGGACCCCCAATCAGGCTTGACCTCCCTCTTTGGTGGTAGTATGCAACAACCCTGTGTGTGTGTGTGTGTATATATATATATATATATATATATATATATACACACACACACAAACTTGGTATAAGCTTGATCTGAAAGATCTATGTATGTGTCCTGTAATGGATATCATTGGTGATTTCTCTCTTGTGTCAAAGAATTTAATTTCTTCTTTGCTGATCATTTCCTTCATGATGATGCCATTGATGACTAAATCCAGCACCAATATGCATGTCCAGGACTGCAAATGATATAGACTATCAGAATCAAGCTTTGGGCCAGGGGTGTTATAAAAAAAAAATAAAAACACATAATTATACCAGAATCTAATCCCATGATGATAAAAGAAAACTATCCTGGTTTAAGGCTTGTAAATTATAGTAACTAATATACATGTGTGTGTGTGTGTGCACGCACATATGCCCATGCCTCCTCTCTCTCATATATATGGTGTACAGCATGCTACTAATTCCAGTGACGCTCTTCATGTTTTTGAATTCAGAGTTGTCTTTCTCCTAGACTAGTTAAAAACAAAGGCTATTGCACCCAGTCTTCTGTCCTATGATGAAAATAGGCAGTTATAAAAAAAAATGCTATTAGCATGTCAAATAATTATTTATTCTAACTTAGAAGATTTTGAATCAATGACATTTTTATAGTTTATATTCTTATATCTATGAATAAAGATTTTACATTGTGATTAGTTTGTTTCCATAATAAAAGTAAACAAATTCTTCCCAAACTTTTTAAATAAGGATAAGTATTAATAGGTAAAACTAACATAATATATCATACATACTGAGAATGTTAATCAGATCAGTTGTTTAGTAGCAATTTAAATGAGAAAACAATGATTTGTATAACTATTAAAATATTTTGTGTGTATGTGTACTTATATATATAGGGAGAGAGAGATGTGCAGTGGATATTAATTTGGAATAAAAACAAAATCGGAGAGCCAAGTTCAAATCCCAGTTGAATCTGTTGTATTCACTTATTTGCAAATACCTTTGGAAAAAGTATTAATCTATCACTTCTCCGTCCAGCTTGGGTTAAATAGCAGATCAGATTGGGTTTTATAGTCTCAGTTAGCAACCAGTCTACTGCAGAAAGTAATGGCTGCCTACAGTGGGAAAATCTGCCCAGTCAAGGATGTCTCTATTGAGACATGATTGTCCCAGCATGTATATTGTTAACTGAGATATATATATGTTACACACTCACACCCTGATTGAGCACTCTGGAAGAATGGTAGACTTTGAAAAACAGGAGCTACTCTGGCATCTACGCATTATTCATTCAGCAATGAATTAGACCACTCTCAGCTATTGGGCATGTATAATGATAATAGACATGCTAAAACGTCTGCCTCCTTCTACCGACTGCCTGTAGCTCAGAGGTAGAATTGCAAATTGACGCCAATTTGGTCGG